>JAODUG010018707.1:30200-46364 GCA_027564795.1 Aphredoderus sayanus
GTCCTTCATTAACCCTAATGCTGTATCTTCCCCATAGGGAGAGTAATAGCTGGTCTGTAACACCAGAGGAATGCAGAATCCAGTGAATTCTATGACTTTCTGCCATTAGATGTCACACTAAGCACACTTCCTCTCAGACCAAACCAAATGCATCATGGGCCACACACTCCAACATGCCGCTGAATACATGAACAACACAGAGGAATTGCGATGTGGTTTATTTAGATTTTTTTTTTCTAGAAGATTGTGGATACATGTTCTTGTCAAGACAAGATTTTAGTTCCAAATCTTTTCGTTTTGCAGTATTGCTTATTCCAAACTAGAAACATGTTTAGGGGTACATTTTGCACCTTCTTTGAGTTTTTATGGCACAGTGAACTGTGGCCTCTAGGTCAGATGTACATAACTTGTTGGATATGCAAAGCTACATTTCAAATGCACTTGGAATACATTTAGAATAAACTGTAAATAATGCCTTTTTTTTTTTAAATTTATGGAAAAGTAATTTTAAATTCACTTACTGAGTCATTCGTTTTGCTATGATAAGCCTTTGTCAATAGATGGAGGGATGTACAAGTTTTTACAAGATGATGTTGTTTCAGTTGGAGTGTTGAGCAGATAAATTGCTGAGTGTTAACAGTCATCACTCATCCCTTTCCCTCTTGTTTTCTTTGCATTGTATTTTTAGAACGGCTTGTTTATGAAGTGAGGCAGAAAAGCCGCAGCATAGAGGGTAAGTTACGTGTCCTGTGTGCTCTCTACCAAGGGGACCTGGGGCCTTCTCAGGGGGATAAATTACAGATCACAGCCACCCTTGATGTTGCGGAGAATGGCCTTCAACACAGGGCTGTGTTAGTGGAATGATTTAAGATCAAAGTAAAGGAGAAGCCATCATTTTCCTCAACCTCATTTACTCATGTAGGTCATGAATATTGAGACTTGTATCGCAGTTTGCTGGAATTGATTTGAGTGTTGCGTGGCTGCAGAATATTCACGTGTGCTTTGACCCGTTCAGACATCTGCATCTCCTGTGGAAGTCTGAACGTTTCCCTCGAGCACCCGCTGTTTGCCGGAGGCATGTGCCAAGGTTGTAAGGTAGGCCGCAGTAGAGTCACTAAAGAATAATGCAGTCTGCCACACTTGAAATGTTTTCATCCTGTTGCCTCTGATTAATTTCCCTGGCGGTTGCAGAACTGCTTCCTAGAATGTGCGTATCAATACGATGACGACGGCTACCAGTCCTACTGCACGATCTGTTGCGGGGGCCGCGAGGTGCTCATGTGCGGGAACAACAACTGCTGCCGGTGAGGCTCACCTTCCTCCTCTTGACTTTCAATACAAGACCGTCCTTGGTTACAGTGTAACAAACGGTACAGTGATGACTAACCCCGCGATTAATCATTAATGACCTGGGTCACTGTTTCACTAACATTCCCGCTGGTCTACAAGGGACGGTTGCTGGTCTTTCCAACGTGGCGGTACATCTAAGGCGGTTCCAGCCAGTATTTATGTAATTTGTAAAGTGTCTTGCTGCGTCTGTGCCCAGGTGTTTCTGCGTGGAGTGCGTGGACCTCCTGGTGGGGCCAGGCGCGGCCCACGCAGCCATAAACGAAGACCCGTGGAACTGCTACATGTGCGGCCAGAAGGGCGTGTTCGGCCTGCTGGAGCGCCGGGCCGACTGGCCCTGCCGTCTCCAGCGCTTCTTCGCCAACAACCACGACCAGGAATTTGTGAGTGACGGGCAACCCCTGTGCCGGCCTCCTGCAGTAGGAGTCTGCCCAGCGTATGTCGGTAACACCTCTCCACCCCTCTGCTTGGTGTCTTCTTCCAGGAAGCACCAAAGCTTTACGCCCCAGTGATGGTGGAGAAGAGGAAGCCAATTCGCGTCCTCTCCTTGTTTGATGGAATAGCGACAGGTTAGAACAACCAGAGTCCCCCCTCTTCAAAAACACGCTACACACAACCCTTTGTCTGTCTATGGGCCAGCCCTGCCTGCACTGGGTCACTGGTCTCATGAGATATACTGATCTCACAAGCTCCAGTTTCATCTCGCCATTCGCCAGTGCATGGGTTTTAACGTGAGCGCTCACCTCTCTGTGCAGGGCTTCTGGTGCTGAAGGAACTGGGCCTCCAGGTGGATCGCTACATAGCTTCAGAGGTGTGTGAGGACTCCATCACTGTGGGAATCGTTCGGCATCAGGGCCGCATCATGTATGTGGGCGATGTGCGAAATGTCACACGCAAACATGTAAGTTTTTTTTTTACATTTGGTTACATCAGTAACAGTCCAATCTCAGTCTGAAGTCTACTGAAACCTTGTAAAATCTTAACTCTCACTCATAGATTAATGAGTGGGGTCCTTTTGACCTTGTGATTGGAGGGAGTCCCTGCAATGACCTGTCAATTGTCAATCCTGCTAGGAAAGGCCTTTACGGTGAGTCAACACTGATTCTATGTGACCTGCTGTGCTGACTTCTATTTTACTGAAGAAATGCAGGAGGAATGGCTGGTCTAATACTGTAGACTAACATGTCTCTGTAGACTCTACAGGCTGTGACCTACCGTCTTAAATCCTCAAGAATAGCGGGCATTTCACTCTTTGTGAGAATGGGGGTGATGCAGGAAATAGAAGTGTTCGTACATGTTCTATGAATACTGTCCTCAAGGCTGGTTTTATGCTACTGCGTCGTGTCCACGAGGAGCCCACGCCATAGCTTGACGCCAACATGAGCACTTGTACTCCGCTGGTGTGTCGGCCGCACGGACCTGTACATGTTGATGCCCCACTGTACGGAAGTGGCTGTCTGGTTAGGCCCCCGAAATGAATGGCGTTTAAATGTTTTGAAATGAGCATGTCAACTTTTATTTTCAAATCTTAACTTTCACCAACACTTATCATGGGAAAGTGTGCTGACAAAAAGTATTTGATAAAATACTAGGACTGTATTTTTGCTGCACAAACAAGCAAAGCCCATAGGGAAATCCCTGTCTAGTGTCATGAGTTAAGATGTAGTCTTGGCTTAATGCTCATGGTGCATAAAATGGTTTCTTTCCATCAACCATCATACTTATACCAGGATTGTCAAAGGGAAACAGCCTGCATGTACAGGAAGTTGTTATAAAGATCCACAATTCCAAAGCACTAGCATATGGACTTGCTGTAAGACAGCTGTTGATGTGACACGTGCATGTCAAGCTACAGCCTAGCTTCCACGCAGAAGTATAAATCAGCCTTGACTAATAGGGTGTAATGATTCCCTCTGCCCTGTAGAGGGCACCGGTCGTCTCTTCTTCGAGTTCTACAGGCTGCTCCATGAGGCACGGCCAAAGGAGGGGGACAATCGACCTTTCTTCTGGCTCTTTGAGAACGTGGTTGCTATGGGCGTCAGCGACAAGAGGGACATATCTCGCTTTTTAGAGGTTGGCACTCTTTCCTGTTCATAACGTTGACACACAACCATGTTGCAGAGATGCATCATGTATCAAGTGTTCATGCCAGGTTGACACAATTCTTGGATTTACAGTGCCCCCTTGTGGCAATGTTTGAAACACTTTCAATCTACTGAATAAATATGAATCTGATACCTCTGTGAAACAGAATAGACTGTATCTCACAGTTGGCAGACGCTTTTAACCGCTAGCCTGTCGTTTCCAGTGCAACCCAGTTATGATCGACGCCAAGGAGGTGTCTGCAGCCCACCGTGCCCGCTACTTCTGGGGTAACCTTCCTGGCATGAACAGGTTGGTTGCAGAATGGTGAGGGAAGCAGCGCTTTGTGAAATTGGAAGACGTTTTTTTTTCTTGGCTTGGTACTAGTTTAGTGGAATCCAAAGAGTACAGTTGAACCAAAAGCAGACGGTGTCGATAAGGTACACAAACACAGATAACATTAAGATAGGTTGAATGTGATTACATCTGATTATAAACACTAAGTATTTGCATGATGCTTTTTTACTGTTAGTCATTTACTGTCTTTCATTTTCCCCATCTACATTTTCTCCTCTTTCTAGGCCCTTGTCTGCCATGTGCTCTGACAGGTTGGACCTCCAGGACTGTTTAGAGCATGGCAGAACTGCAAAGGTATGCAGTGACACCTGGTTGCAAAATACTTGATGTAGACGAGTCATTAGTTGTTAAATAAATAGATCTCTTGTACATGATATATATTATGTCTTAGTTTGACAAGGTGAGGACCATCACAACCAGGTCTAATTCCATAAAGCAGGGCAAAGACCAACACTTCCCAGTCTACATGAATGAGAAAGAAGACATCCTCTGGTGCACTGAGATGGAGAGGTAACTCAAAGGGAACTACATGTCACCAAATGCCAAATTCTTGGCACCAAAAATCTCTACAATTACCCTCAAAGAATTAAAGGTAACACTGAACTACAACTAGGCATGTTAAACAGACTCGGACTCAAGGATTAAAAATTAATAAGGAATAAGGACACTCCTCCAAATCAGTTTTTCTCACACAGACAAATCAGGGCGACAAAGCACCCGTCTCCTTTCCATCTTCATGTGGTTATGGTAGTTACTGGTATGGACAGAATACATTAACTTTTTATTATGTAATAATATTCATGCCACATGGTTTATTCGTTTACCAAAAAAAAGTCTCATGATCACATTACCTTTTTTAAATGTGGCCAGTTCTAGTGTGAACTGGTCACGGTTCTGAATTGACCCGCATGCACAAACAAACAAGACGTCACACCACACTGTCTAATGCAAGTAAAAATTGACTGAGACCAAAGTCATGCCTTTACGGTCGTTTAGAAGTCGATGTACAGTGGAAGCCACCAAATTTGTACAGGAGGCCCAATAGCCTACAGTTGTGGCCTGTTAAATACTCATAGTTAACATCTGTGCCATGGCATGCACATCAAAGCCCACATTGATCGTGCATTGATACATTTGGCAACAGATGGAGGCTACTGATAAACGTTGTTGGTTAAGGAGTATTTCTGCTTCTACAGGTAGGCTTCTGTATTGCATTACTGTCTGCTCCACAAGGCAGCATACGCCTTGTGTCCAAACACTTATTCATAAACATGGTAGGATCGTCCACTGCTTATTGTGTGCAATGGTCTTAACACCTTGCTCGCTGTACAGTCAATCCAGTGACCATGATGTTGGCATTTGAAAGAATCAAATATCTAATTTAGGACCACATGAAAGTGGCCTAAATCAGATTATACAATCATTTTAGACATTCAAATTGAATTTGGGCCAAATTTGTGTGAACGTAGCCTTAGATAAGGCGGTCCACTGTTCCATAGCAAAAGCTATGCCTTCCCCCACTCGGCCATTTATGGGCATTCCTCAGTTCACTGTTTCCTGAAGCAGCAGCAAACTTTCTCTTCCTGAACTTTGTTAAATTAACATTAACCAATTTTATGTACAGTACTAACTCCTTAAACCCACCAGACACACCAAACATTCTCACATATTTCTCCAAGCACTATTTTGTCTATTATGACAAGTTGTATTAAAGGGGATACCCAGCTATCGCTGTAAAAGCTTTTAATAAACAGTTTGACAAGCAGAACAATTGTTTCATGCCCGTTGTTGCAATAAGTTAAAATACAACAAAGGATCTACAAGAAGAGTCAACTTCCATTGCTTTGCGTTTGCCAGATTTCTTAGCATAAAGTTGAGCATGACTTGGGAGTTGCTCAACTGGCTGCGCCACCTTCCCAAGATCCTTTGCACATCTGCCACTGCCGCTATCTGTAGAAAATTAATGTTTGAGGCATCAGGTGCGCCGGAACAGTGGACATGCCCCAATGGTGTACGGAGCTTGCTTACAAAGCATACTATTTACAGAAAAATGTATACCCCTCGACCACCCTCCAAATGATCCCCAAAACATAATAGTAACTTGACACTCCCGCTGTCCTATGGGTCAAAATGACCCAGTGCACTTGACAGTAGTGGGTGCAAACCACAACATGGACATGACATTCTGTGGTTGGCTCCCTCTGCTGGTAGTCTGCTGAAATACTTTAGGACAGCGGGAGAGTTAAAAAACAAACTGTCTATGCAAGCAGCAGAGGTATAATGCAAGTGGAACCCCAAATCTCCTCCCCATCTCACTGTTACAGTATAGCGACTGGCATAAGGTTGTGGAGGTGTGATCCTTATGTGGGAGCGCTTGGAGCACGAGTACCGTACAGGGGTGTGGGAGGAGCCTGCATGCTGAGACAGACAAACTGAGGGGCATACTGTGCTTAATCTTCCAGACCTTTTGACATTTCCTAAACAGTTTTTCTTCCCATCTGCATTTGTCTACACTAGGGTTTTTGGTTTTCCTGTCCACTATACAGACGTGTCCAACATGAGCCGGCTGGCAAGGCAGAGGCTTCTGGGAAGGTCATGGAGTGTCCCAGTCATTCGTCATCTCTTCGCACCACTCAAAGATTACTTTGCCTGCGTTTGAGCAACAAGAATACCTGCTTAATGCCAGTTAGGTAATCCAACTCTGTTGTGGCTAGAAACGGGAGCCTTGATGCAAAGTGAAACATCGATGTAGAATTTTCACATTTTATCCTGTATTTTAAATGTAATTCTTATTCTATTTAATTTTTGATATGTCATTTTACCTTTTTAGCAGTGTTATCCGGTATTTTTGAATTGATATTATTTGTGCAAGCTATACTTGAGACTATGCTTTCTTCTCAAGACAGAGAATGAAATGTGCTATCTATTGGATTTTTAAGAGACTGACGTGGTAGAAGACGCCCAAAAGACACACAGGGTTTTAAAGATATGTGAAGCGTTGGCAGTGTGAAGATAATGTAGTCCGTAGCCAACGTCGGCGGAGAGCTAAAATTCCCGCAACATGTAGCCATGTATCAAGCTACTGACCGTCACTGAGATGTGGTGGGGAAAGTGTCAAGAGAGCCATGTCTCTGATAATCCAAAACACCAGATCACAAATACCTCTTTGTTTACAGTTTATATACACAACTGAAGGTAAAGGTACTACTGTAATATGGTTACAATACCATGGTGCTCCGTGACGGTGGGGAACATCATAGCCTATGTGGCACGACAAGTTAGACGAGACGTTTCTAACGTTTGCTTAAAAACGTCATTCTCCATTTTAATGTATTCACACTTTCCAAGATGCTGTGTGCTGGTCTACTGACTCTTACGGTAAACTAGGAGTGACAAGTAGACTGCAAAATAGGGTTTTACCGCTTTTTATTTTATGAGATTCTATTGGTGCTCATTCAGTCGTTCGGCCTCTTGGGGCCCCACTGCCTGTGTCTGCACAAACAGGAAGTGAAGCTAGCCACATAGGAATGCTGTTTCACACTGTCCCTCCAAATATACCTTGAGATCAAAGTCTCTGAACTACTTTTTGTTTTAGTTTCATCCTTAACGATGACATTACTGTACAACTCTTAGTAGTGGGCGTGCTTGTAGAAGGGAGGGCGACCAAGCCTTTTGAAAGCCTGGGGTGAACCTCCTCGCCTTGACGCCTTCCACTTAGTCAGGTGCAACAATATGGTGCGGATTCACAAGTTCTTCTACCTTTTTATAGCAATTTTGTGCTGTTTTAACAACGTTATAAAGCACTTTTGTATACTTCAGTTTTTTTTTTCTTGATGTTTTTATTTTTATTTTTTATTCTTGGTTCTCGTGAACTGTTTGTGTTTATGATGTGAACTGATCTACCCTCGTGTAATACTTCCTGTATACAGTAGGGCTGTGCCAATTGAAGTGAAAGAATGCATTATGACGTGACCATGTATTTGACTCAGTACAATAGATGATTGAGTTGCTACCTTTTTAGTCCTACCATTCATATTGTTATCTGTTATTCAGTGATGCAGTATGTTATCACCCACAATTAATGAATGTCTGTTTCTAATATGGTTAAGTTTAGGATAAGGTTAAGAAACGATGTTGTGATGCATATAATGGTAACTTGTCAATGAGTTTGTCCCTTGCCATTTCCTTTTTATAAATTCCTTATGTCACAGGCAAACTTAAATATTGATCCAAATTTGGATTAAATTCAGAAATTAAATTCTCCTGATTGCAACGTTTAAGCTAAATACTGTATGGAGGATTTGCGAAATAGTTTGTCAGAACTTAAACTGGCATAGCCGCTGATAAGATGAATACTCAGAGCAAACTTGATTTTAAGTTATTGCTTGTCTGATTCCTATTTAAGAATCAAGACTAATGTAACTGCTTGCAATTTAATTTCATAATGTAATTAAGTTCATAAGTGACCTTATTGATATAATTTTTATTCATATACACTGGGATTTATCTGAATCCTTGTGCTTTGTGATATTTTAACTGGGTGTTATATTTCCCCTTCTATAATACTCACACCCCCTGGTGTTTGTACATTTTGTACATATTTTTGCTGTTGCTGTTTTCAGTTGAATTTTTATCACGTATGAGATGTACAAAATATAATTCTCTTCTAATATATATCATCAAATTAGAAATCTGAGATTAAAAATCAAGTGACAAATTTGATTCAAAACTTTGAGCGTTAGTATAGGGAGGCTGCAAGTCTAGTATTTAGTTGTTAAAGTGGTTATATTTTGTGTGCAGCTCAAGTGAAACCAGATAAAAATATCCATTTAAGTGATCACTGAATAGGTGATCTCTATTGTGGCCTAAGGACAGCTTTATGATGAACAGTCTAAACTTCACTGCACAGCCCTACATGGTGTTTTCCCTTTCGTTACGTTTTCTAAGAATTTAAAGGTGTTTCCGATGGTGCTAAACATTTTATCAAATCAAGAAAAATATATTTGATTGGAAGATGAATAAACTTGTCTTGACAATGACTGTTTTTAAGTTCCTTGTAGTAATGGAGAAGCTCTATTATTTCACGCATATAAATATATTGACAAAGGTATTTTAACTTTGTACTTGAAGAAAAAAAAACATGATAGGTTTCCTATATTGTTTTAGACTAGAGGTTGCTGTAGTTGGTGCTTATCTGTGGGAAAATCATGTACTGTACTCAATGTGGAGGGCAAAAAAAATCAGTAATAACTCCATAATGTATGCTTAATGCAATGCGCATTGCTTCTTAAACCTACATTCCAATATACTCAGTGTTTTGTTATAAACTTGTCATTGATTCTTTTTTTTTGTATCGGCAACGCTGCAATTCACTGTTCAAGGCAGGTCACTTCTACAATACATTCGGTGACAATGTTAACGTCATATTATTTATATCATAATTGTTTATGGCCTCAATGCGTTAAGACCGTACAGCAAATGTAGCACTCAGTCTCCACGTTTGCCCCATACATATGTTTAGTGTCCAGAGAGAAGGTTACAGCTCTTTATGTACTTGTGCTGGAGAACACTTGAATAAATGTATTGTTTCTGTGCAAAAGAAAGCATGTTAGCTGCCGTTCTTCATTCTCATCCAATTGTGTTTACAAACAAATCCACACATATTGTAGACAGTGAATGGCAGTGTAATACAGCTCACTGTAACCAGAGACATAATGCGTGTTTCCACACAATCCAAATGAACTCACGTGGTTGACATTTGGGTGGATGGAGACACAGACAGCTGGAAGCACAATGACCTTGCTAATGATGCAGGCTTGAGCTTGTGGTAGAGGGCTTCATCTACTGTATCAACACATTTATTGCAATTACTCTCTTAAGCCACATTGATTTCACACTTGATAAGCCCATAAGCCATTCCTCATAGTGTTGCCAAATATAGGCTACCCTTTTCTTTTACAGTCATGAAAGTAATGATTTTCTACAGCTGACCCCTGTCCAGTATCCAAATAATTTAAAGGAAAATATTAAAATGGGCCTTTTGTTTTGTCTTATTCTAATGTGCGTTCATGGTATTTAATCGTTTTATTGTACATTGTATGTATTGTCAAGGTTACTCCCATATCATAGGAAATGTGAAATTGTATTTAACGAGAAATGCGGAAAGCTTATCATTAAGACATCTGTCTTCTACACTAAATTACAGATTATGCACCCTCACTAGTCTTTTCAGTGTTCCAACCCGTTTCCTTTTCGAATGGTACAACCTTAGCCAAGTGGACACGCCCCTAGTCCAAAGCAATTGGTTTCTACGGCGGCCAAGCCTACATTCGATGCTGTTGATTGGAGCATCTTGCCGTCGCGCTTGGATGCTGCGTTCGGCTGGTCCCAGCAAGGCATCCGGTGCATCTCTTCGGAAGTGCTATCTACGGATTGTGTGGCATACTGTGCCTATCAAAGTATTCCATAAGACGACAAGAGTAGTACGCCTATAGGAGAGGTATGTGGTGCGCAATATTATCTCTGCTTAAGGTCCAGCCTTCCGCTGAATGCATTTGGTGTTTTATCAGTAGGCTACTTTGTTTGCCATGCCCCCTAGCTGCATGTCTGGGTGGCTACCCAGTCTTGATTGGTACCTCCTGTTTCTGCCATCCTTTTAGGGAGTGTCGTTTACACTCAAATACAATCTAATATTACTTCATTCGTACTGTACTTGGAACAATTCATCACTCTGCACAGTTATTTAGCTACCTTGTCTGATGGGAGAGGTATAGAGTAGGACAGGTGGCAGACTTTAGTAGCCTGTTTGGTTTCTAGGTCGGTGATGAAGAGTCTAACATGCCGGATGGAGACCGGTTTCTTTGTGTTAAGTCGCAGAAGCACAAATGTCTTAATTATACATTTCACACTTGTTAATTTGATCTGTGATAATCCTATGGTTTATATGGTAGTTTACACACAGTGGACTCGATTTGTATCGGGGGTATATGGTTTAGGCGAAAACACGGGTTATGAATGGCAGGAAATGTAATTGCAACAGCCAAGCCGTAATGGATTTATTTTTTCCAAAAATATTTATTGACATAAACAGAATGTTCAATGTGCTGGTTAAAGTGAAATAACTATCATGCCATAATCGTTTTATAGCTATTGGGGAAGTGTAGCAAACAAAATACCTTACATATCTCTGTTATGTATGTCCACAGATTTATGTGGGGAAAATGTTTTATCATCATCAAATCAAATCATCCAAATTTCGTTTGTGCTTGTAAAATGCCATGCGCTAAGTTGCCGCACCCCTCACGCACACCCACACTGTCTACACGCACGCAGCTGCTCTCACACGCATACAATACACCACACGAGATAACATCATTAATGCATTGGGAGGGAGGGGCAGCTATCCTTTCATCAGTTATCTATGAATAGTTGCTGTAGCTTCTGCCATTCCTATGACAGAAATTATATATATATTAGTGTAGTTTAGCCTACTTATTTACTTGTGTTTTCAGTACACTCAAAGCCTCAGGTAATTTCAAGAATATAAAACAAGAATGAACTGCCCATGTTGTGTAGTTTGTAGTGAACTGTCTTTGTATTCCTCATCCCTTCACTGCTGGTTCATTCGAGATGTTGGGTCACAGGCTGTGACTGACACTGCCTTCTCAGGCCCGTAGCTGATGTCACACAGCCTGTCTGTCTGTCTGTCTGTCCATGGCAAGCACAGAGCATTCTCTCTGCTAGCATTGCAGCAGAACACGTCTCAGGATGAAGTACTGGAAACCTTTAATATTTCGACACTATATGGTTGTTCTTCACAGGATAGGGGAAGGTTATGAGAAGGCGTTTCAGTTTGTTGCAGTCTTATCTTAAAGATCTACTAAGTTGAGAGAGAGAAATTAAAAGCTTTGGAACTTTTTGTTTAAAGTTTATTTTAGTAAAATATAATAATATACATGTATAATAATGTTAATGTACATGGACGTAATTGGCCTGTTTGCATCCCCCTACAGAGCTCTAGCCATGTCTTCCAGCTCATCCATGGCTCGGATCCTGATTAAAGGTGGCAGGGTGGTGAACGATGACTGCACCCTGGAGGCTGACGTCTACATCGAGAATGGCATCATCCAGCAGGTGGGGAAGGAGCTGATGATCCCAGGTGGGGCCAAAGTGATCGACGCCTCGGGCAAGCTGGTGCTGCCCGGAGGCATCGACACCAGCGTTCATCTCCAGGAGACCTTCATGAACGCCACCACTGCAGACGACTACTACAGTGGGACCAAGGTAAGGACCTGATGGAGGACCTTTTGAAGGAGAGAGCAGCGAAATAGAGGAGGATAGAAGAAGCTGCTGAAATCTCATTGCCTAGCTATGGGCAGATAGGTCGGTGAACTGGGTTACTAGGATTTTTATTTGTATTTTTTTGTTATATTCTTATCAGCATCAGAGACAACATATGTATGTATTCATTTCTTTAGTGTATCTTCTGTTACTGATTCCTGTTATTTTTCTCATTTTAATCATTATAAATGACTTAATTTTATCTTCATTTTAATGGAATGTACCGGTATATTGTGATGCTCAGTGGTACAGTATGAAGCGATATGTAAGTAAAGCCCTTGTCCTTCACCAGAGACTTATAAAGTTCTGAGCAATGGCAACAATACCAGTTCTGATCTGTGTACGGTATGTTGCGCCTTTTGGCTGGAATATACAATATACATGTGTTCATGTATATTGTTCATAGTTTACGTGCCCAGTGGGTTGAAGGATGGTTGATGGCATTATAGCTAACAACCTTGCATGCATGATTGACAGAATTTCCAATCTTGTAATGACGTCATGAATAGCATAAAGGATGACATGGCGTTTTGCTGTCCACCAGACACTGATAACACACGACAGGCAGACTGGAACGTGTCCAGCCAATGTGGACGGTGATAGACTGTGGCTACCCCATTCAGGGCATCACAGTGACTCATCATTCTGTAGCACTTATCTGTAGAGATGACAGAGTCTGTAGGCTTGGTTTCAGGGCTTCACTCACTACGTTCAGGCTGGTAGAAAACTGTTGACACAAGCTCTATTCTACGCACCTCTTTGCCCCAGTTCCCTCTACTATATCTCACTTGCCCCCCCCCCTTCCCTGTCCTTTGCCCCTCACTCTCCCCATTTTTTCGCGAGCGTACACCCGTCCGAGCAGGGAGACAAATGGAGGTCGGTTTCTGTTTCCATGGATACGGGAGGGCTGCTGCAAAGACTGCTGCAAAGCCTTTTCACTTACGCCATTGTGCTGGGAGACAATGGTTCTCAGACACACATTCCGTCCCGCCCCTTACGAGGCACTATAGTCTACTCTCAAGGGTCAGCTGACAGATGCTCAGTGAAGCATCCACTTATACACAAAACACAAAGCAAGCTGTCTGTGCTTGGCTATTTTAGACTGCTAGCATAATTAAGGGTGAGAATTCATACACGGAGACATTTTGACCAATATATAAAGTATGTATTGTGTAATAAACCTCAGGCTCATAAACCATGTTATTGTGGCTTCATTAGGCTGTCCCGCTCATGCTTGACTTCTGAGAGATTTATATTTTCCCCATAGGAGTCCTATACAGGTCAGTATAAAGACTGTTGGGTCGTAATGTGTGCTCATCTTGTGTCACTTCAGGTCATTTTGATTCGCTCAACCAGTTAATAGCAGTCCTTGCTGTAATTGCAAATGACAATAAACTGCGGGGCAATAAAAACAACAATAAACTGCGGTGCAATTACAGTAAAGTAGATCCCAATAGCCATCCCACTAACATCCCAGTAAATAATTAATACCTTAACCCTCCCAATGTCCTATTGGTCAGAATGACCCGGTGCAGTAGCGGGCGCCAAACACAACACGGACATATGACATTCCGCGGTTGGCTCCCTCTGCTGGTAGTCT
The DNA here is from genome assembly GCA_027564795.1 of Aphredoderus sayanus. Taxonomy (NCBI): domain Eukaryota; kingdom Metazoa; phylum Chordata; class Actinopteri; order Percopsiformes; family Aphredoderidae; genus Aphredoderus; species Aphredoderus sayanus. The sequence goes on from JAODUG010018707.1 coordinate 43,927, forward strand.
GCTGAAATGACTTAGGACAGCGAGAGGGTTAAGTATCTTCCCACAGTCGTAACATGTATACATTGTAGTCTTCATTTACTGTAAGCTCCTCAGTGTATGGATGCATTGTGTGTGTCTGTGTGTGTGTGACTCTCTTAGGCTGCATTGGCTGGTGGTACAACAATGGTGATAGGCCATGTGCTCCCAGAGAAGAATGAGTCTTTGCTGGAAGCCTATGAGATGTGCCGCAGCATGGCAGACACCAAAGCCTGCTGTGACTATGCTCTCCATGTAGGAGTAACCTGGTGGGGCCCCAAGGTACACACACACGCCCCATTCACATTACATGCCGCTGTTTAGCATTTTAAACTTTAATGTGTACAGGAAAGGCTTGGCAAGCATGCATTTGTTTTGGCTGGATAACGGTGACTGTGTGGTGCAGAGCTCTATTTGCTCAGCCACAGACGTGTTTTTATTGGTTCTTGTACTAGAATGATCAACGGTCCTCCTCATGCCAATAAATGAGCTAGGCCCCCACTGGCGATACCAGGAACTGCACGTACAGTTATAAACATGACTCTGAAATACTGTAATATATCCCTTGCATTAAAAATGGTACCTCCCCTTCATGTTAGCCAGATTTGCTTGGATATGCTATGATAAATAATATTATATTTATCTAAATAAAATTATACTGACAATGTACTGTGCCAGCTTGAGTGTTACCACAGAGTTGGGGTCATTACAAACTGATGAACACATGCGGGTAGAGCCAAGTGCCAAGCTTAAACGCTCTGTAATAGCAGTAGTTTGTTGACAGGAGAGAGTAATTTCATTCTGTTTGCAGGTGCGGGCTGAGATGGAGAAGCTAGTGAGAGAAAAAGGGGTGAATTCCTTTCAAATGTTCATGGCCTATAAGGACATGTATATGCTAAGAGACTGTGAGCTTTACCAAGCTCTTCAAAACTGTAAGGACATTGGAGCCATAGCCAGGGTCCATGCAGAGAATGGAGAACTTGTAGCAGAGGTAAGATATATATATATTTTATTTTATTTTATTATTACTCTTTATTATTGTCATATTGGATGTGAAATCATTTAATTGTAAGTTATTCTTCCATATTAATTTAGAAATTCCATTTTAATATTTAGTCAGAACACATTATCATGTTATTATTTGTATCAATGATAGCTTTTCTTAATTTTACATCTATTCATGTCATTGTTGTTTGTTTCCAGGGTGCCAAGGAAGTGCTAGACCTGGGAATCATTGGACCTGAGGGGATTGAAATCAGCAGGCCTGAAGAGGTGATATTTTTTTATTTTCTTTATTAGTGTGTTGGGTATACCTAGACTGACCAAAATGGCCCCAGACAATGGTTTAATTTAGTTTTTTTTTCCCCATATATATTATGATATTCTTATATTTATATATTTTAACTGTAATTCAGCATTGCACTTTAGCCTTATTTTCAGGAGTTTATGAATAAGGTTTATTATTGAAATCATTACGTTTAGGCAGGCAGTCCTCCATCTTGTTAGCATAAACCAAATGCGTTCATTTGTTCATTTAAAGCCCCCGCTTCACATTACAATCGTGGTTTCCTTCACAGCTGGAAGCTGAAGCGACCCACAGGGCCATCACCATTGCCAACAGAGTGAGTGGCATTTCCACGGCATGTGTACAGATGTAATTAATCAGAACCACACATTGCATTCCCTCCAGTGTTGCACTATGAGTGTCATCCTCTGCCCAGGCTCACTGCCCTATCTATCTGGTCAATGTGTCCAGCATGGCTGCAGGAGATGTGCTGGCCACAGCCAAGATGCAGGGTAAGACTTTTACCATTTAAGGACCTTTTAAAATATAAGATATCCACATGAATTATCTAGAATCCTCAATAAAGATAATCAGAGCATTGTACTAATCTGATTTATTAGAATAATTGTAATTATAGAATTAAATATATGTATATTTTATTACATACAAAATAAAGCAATTTATGCATCGTAATGCCTTTGCTCAGATCTTAAAATTATGAAATTATTGACTGATGTCAATAATTCAATAATATATGAATATAATATTATTGGAACACTTCAGTGGTGTTATTTATGTTGCTAACATTGCCAGCCTGTTAGCCTGTTAGCTAAAGCACATGCTGTGGTTAAACCTCAGGTAAGGTCGTGCATGGAGAGACAACCACGGCCTACGCTGTGCTGAACGGTCTACAGTACTACCACCAGGACTGGGCCCACGCTGCTGCTTATGTGACTGTGCCCCCACTCCGTCTAGACCCCAACACGCCCAACATCCTTATGAGCCTGCTAGGAAAGTAAGATTAGCATTCTATTGTACAGCCAAATGACATGCCAGATGGTTGTTACACACACAAACACACACATATATATATATGTATATATATATATATATATATATATATATATATATATATATA
>JAODUG010018708.1:0-22185 GCA_027564795.1 Aphredoderus sayanus
CTTGAGTTACAGGTGTTTTGTCTTTGTTAAGCTGCACTTTGGAATGCTAAATTTGCGTTACGGCTGAGTTAAGGCATCTGCCTATGTTTTGCTGCGCATCGAATTCAAGTTACTGCATTATGACACTAAACTAACTATTAAAATTAGCTAGCGCGAGCTAGCGTTAGATATTTAGTTTAATTTAGGACCAAACTTAATCTAAAATGAATGACTGCTCACAAACGCACACGCAAGCTGCAATATTCATAAATTAGATAGAGATAGCCTTCCCTTTCTTTTAACCTGATAAAAATCCATTTAACATATGTTAAATGACAACACAACATGAGTTTTGGGCATTTCAACACTTTAAATCCATGGTAGACTGCATTTATCTAGAGATCATTGGCTATATGCTACAGTATACTAGAACAGGGATACATTCATAGTTTGTGAGAGATAACTTGGAGAAAATGAACTATGTTGGCCATCTGCATTACTTGCATTAATTTTAATTTCTAAGTTCATTTATTTACAGTGTGACTAATTCACTATTAGAAACCATCATCAACAACAACATCTGTTTAGCCTAATTGAATAGAAAGAGAATGTTGTTGGCTAATAGCCTACACAAAATAGGTCCTGATGAGTTAGTACCCTAATTAATGCACATTTGTGCCCAATACACATTAATTAATTTCTAATTTACAGCATATTTATATTATGTATAATTCTGTTTATATTATATTATACCCCATTGTGCCATGGTCACATACAGTGAATGGTCATATAGCCTTTTGCCTTTGCATGACCCTCATTATTTTGTAGTCTTTGCATAGGCAGAGTACATTAATGTCCAATTAAGGGTCAAAAATCATATTTGAGCTCAAATTATTTATTAAAAAATAAGAATTGCCACATTTCCAATATTCTACCTACATTTATTTTAGCTGGACAATAAAAAAACTTTACAGTCGTTTTTCTCAGTTCTACACTATGGCGAGTTAAGGTATTTTGGCTTTGTAGGGCAGCAAGGCTCTAGTCACTTGAGAAAAGTCATGCTGGTCTCTCAGGAAACATGACCACTTTGGACATGTTCATCTATTTTCATAAAACAGATGGTTTAGGCCATCTTATGCTATTTCTTATGCTATTGAATAATGTTCCCTTCTTGGTGTCAGAGTTCAAAAGTCATGCTTATTTAACTTGATGTAATTAATGAGCGATCTCATCCAATGAAGAGTCATTACATCTGAAATCTGCAAGTAAAATAAACTGTCTTCGCAGCCCATATAAAAAGCCAAATGTTCTGTTTTTGCACAACAGACATAAAGAGCCTGTTTTATTTGGCATTCATCTAATTTAATAACTCCAGATTGATGCCAGATTTGTAGAAATCCCTTAATCTTGCCTGATTCCTATCAGGCAAGATATGATCATTCTGCAACACAATTCAAAAATGTTTTTACTTCTTCTACAGTATGGGTCAAGTGTGGTTTTAATAAAGACAGCTAGTATAAGAACATGGCTTGTTTATTATTTAATTTTCCATGAAGATGCTATTTTTAGGTTCCTTTTTCTATACATATGCTTGTTTACAGCACAATTTCTTCAAGTTTAGTTTAGCATTTAGAGTTCGTAATTTTACTGTCATTGAATGGTATATTAATGTGGGCTGGTAAATGAATGCAAATGCTTGTTAGTTTAAAATGTACATGATGTTTTTTTACCTTTTAGCTAAATGATAGATGACACTGCTGTTTTATAATTCCTATAATTATTGCTAAGCTTCTAATTTCTCCAAATATTTGATTTCCAACCACATAGGATACGGGGTGAACAGACTACTTAGTTATAAAGTACTCCACTACAGGAAACATGAACCATCTATGTACTTATGTGGGAAAACTGACAGCCACAAATGAATCACATAAAATGTAGAGGTCTAATGACTCCCTACCTCTCCATATATTCAGCTCAAAGCAAAACCACAGGGCATACCTGTACCTGATCTGAAACTAGATCCACAACTCATCTCAACAGCTCATTTGACCTACCACGGGGAAAATGAGCACTCGCTCCAAATTAAAAACTATAATTTGTACACAAAACAGATGTGACACAGCAATCATATTTGTTAAGATTATTGAAGAGAATTGTTTGTGTTTTAATGTTTTTGATATCATGCAATGACTGCATGCACATAATTTAAAACTGTGGAGGAACTTTTTCTTTTGTGAAGTGTTCTTTTAATGCAGTCCAGTATATCCTCAAACTTATGTTTGTGTATGAAGTACACCAATGAGGAACACGGTCGAGTCAGGATACTCTACATACCCAGGCTTCCCTGATCCTAAACAGCCTACAGCTTGGGGATCCCTTCTCCTGGGATGGGGATAGGCTGGGTATAGGCTTAAGCCATGCATGGATGAATGTAAAAATAGGGATTACGGAAGACTCTCCATCATCCTGTCCAACCATAACTTAAATGTCTTAAACATACACAACAGCAGCTTGCATCAGCTGCTAATGTTTAGGGGTCATGCCTCATACGGATGGTTTCATAGCATTGAAAGAACAAACACAAAGAACGCAGTTGTTAAAATTGGATGGTTCAACTACAAATGAAGAAGTTAGCGCCCGCTAACTTCTTCATTTGTCTGTGATGGAGTAGAGCTTCAGTAGCCGTTGTGGCCCTGGAGACAAGTTTTAACAATTGTGTTTGTGGTGGCCTGTTGGCCTAGGGAAATATTTTCCCATTTTATTCCTTCAAATAAATTAAGACTAATTTTCGCAAACTCCATAACAAACAGATTTAGAGCAATATACGTTTTTCATCCAGACTAATCGCTACTCTTCACTGAGTAATGTGCTCTCTAAGATTATTGATTCAAGTTGCATTGCATTTTATAAAGGCAAGAAACAATTTCTGCACCATGTTGTAGGTTCATGCAGTTTTTTTTTTTACACGTTCATAAGACTTCATCACAATCTTGAGGTGTATCCTTTAAATAGGCCAATCGTTCTATGGTCGAGAGATCTGTCACTGAGGAAAAACAGTCAGGGATTAAAGATTCCCATCTAGTTGAATCCTGACACATTCAACTAGCCCACACTGGAATGATGTGCTATTACACCTACTGACAGACACTTCCATTTTGACGCACTCACACAACAGTTGTGATCAAAGCCAGGGAAACCACGTTGTTCATCAGCTATCAGACTGATACCTGGAGTGGCTCACTTCCCACTTTGTTCGTGAGCTATACTTGCTGATACAGAGTTATGTGACCGACGCCTTAGTTTACTTTACGCCGCAGACGTTAGCAGCGAGCGAGGGATTTAAATTTGCTGACATGTTTTACCCTGTCAATGGGAAAAATGTTTTCCACGTCTGCATTGCATGACTACAATGCTGAGCCCGTTTGAAGTGCTATGCTAGGGTAAACAATTCACCTGGATACAATGAATCACAATTTCATGGCAAGCCGTGCAAGCCGCCTCCTTTTTCATATCACTGAACACACTGAACGCAACTGTGCAGGCAGAGGGCGAAATCTGTGACGCTTAATAAGCATTCGTAAAATGATGACTATAGCTGATGATGGAATTATTTATTTAGTTTTGCTATTATGTATCATAGAAATGAAAGTAATAATTACCTGGCTCATATATGTTGACTTTCCAGAGCACATAAAAGTCTTGAGGGCATCTGGGCATGCTTTTTAATGGTTTAATTACAATGCTGTGTGCAGTTTCCAGTAATTTCCTGTCAATGATATGCTGGCTTTTTTATTAGCATGTAGGGAATTGGTAAGAGATATAATTATAAGTCACATGTGTGGGCCAGACCTGCGCGCTCAATCTGAAGAAGAAAAAAAAACTGCCATTTGTCTGTGACATAAACACAAGGAGAGATGTGAGGATATGATTTTCTTCGGATTAGCTTGCCTTTGTTTTCTTGCTGGCTGTCAGTGCTGGGCGGCGTCATCTGAATCATGCAAACCTGTCTGCGAGGCGGCTGTGCCGTGATGAATCACATCACCATTTGACAGACACCTTCAACATTAATCCCAGTGGAAATATACTCCAGTTGCCACAGGCATGTAATAGTGGTAGTTCTTACCACATGCGCACGCACGCATACTCAAAATCACACTTTCTCACCCATGAGACATTATTGTGTTAATATTTGTGAAATCTTCTGCATTAGATAAGCTAATGAATAACACAGAGGCAGTTTCCAGATACAGTAATAAACATATACGTAAACGTACAGTGACGTCTTTTATCTCATGTCCTGACAGATCACAATCACAATAGAACATAGAAACATCCATGCAAGGAGGCCCTTTGCCCCTTAAGTTGTTTGTTTTGTCTACTGTCATAGAGAAATGGAGAGAGAAAATTGTGTTGCAAACTGAAAATATGAGTCCATTTTTTATATTGGAAAGACAAACAAGGACTGACTTTGTTGCGGTGGAACAAGGGGCAAGTCTTTCTCAGAGAAGAAAGGGGCATGTTAGTTTTGCAGATAAGTGATCCGTGTCGTGCTGCCAAACCTAAACAAATTCCATTTCAGACAGCTCACCTCCATGGGATCGTCATTATCTCCTTTTCTATCTCAACCACATGCACTTGACGGAGGGCGAGGGTAGACTGAAGTCATTCACGATAACTGAAATGTACCGTATATATTTAAATAGTTTTTCAAACTTTTTGACTCATGACCCCAATAAAATATGTTATTCATAGTGCATGGGTATGCACAACTTTTTATTTAAAAAAATCTGTAAATATATGATTTAAAAATCAATTAATATACAAATATTGTCTTAATAATAATAATAATAATAATAATACAGTATATGATTAAGTATTATATAAATACATTCTAAACACATAAATCATTTAAATATGGTCTCATAATCCTTCAAAAGCATTTTGTGACCAATCAGGGGGTCTCCACACCGTGCTGGTAACCACTGATATAGTTTGACACGTTACACAAACAACAGTACAATGATGAGAGTACTAGCTTAAAAGTTTGCTTTACATGTCTCCCTGGAGTATGTCAGTGTATCATTAGTTATCTCCCAAACACATCACTATTTGCCTCTCTCTTATACAGTAATTAATTACAGCAAAGTTATGTAAGGATATACTGGGTTAGGAAATAGACACTCATAAATACTCTTTGTTGGCCCTCACTGTGTTTATACGTGTCTGTTATCTAATATATTAATTCAATTAATACTGTACATCACTCACACGCTACACTGTTTATACATTAGAAAAACAAAACAAACTTGATGGCTGGTATATATTTAAGTATCGGGGAAAGTATTCCCATTTTGAAATGTTGTTGTAGACTAATTGAGGTCTGCAATCCACAGAATCTACATCACATACTGTACACATGGACAGACTCATTTTTTCAACACTTTGCTCATGGAAATTTTGTGTTGAGAAAAAAAAATCACTTGAGAAGGTTTGTTTATGTTCGTCTGAGACTATTGGGCAAATAAGAACTGACGTGGCACCTGAGTGAATTATCTGGAATGAAAAAATAAGCAAAACGTTAACCATTAGAGAGAAACAGTGGCTGGCAATAGGACAGAATAGAATGCATTATTCCTTTTTAAGCAATCACAGTGGACTGGGCAGGACAGAAAGAGGTTTCACAGTGACCTGCCTTGATGTTTGGCAGCATTTAATAGTATCTTAGGGCAGGACTTTCCAATGATGGTTTTCAAGCAGAAATTATGACTCATTGAATTCAGTTAGGCACAATACTTTGCATTGTGGCCCACTAGACAAACTGGTCCCAAACTAAAATATCTGATGACTAGTTCCATTAGCACTTTTTCAGAAACTCACATTCTAAATCAAGCACACAGTTTGGTAGCTTTACAGATAATGATATATTGATTATATAGTATATTGGAATATAATAATTACTGTAATTGATTTAGTTCCACTATAATTATAATAGGCTCATACACATATAACACATGTAACACATATTCCTATTACTATATAATTCTTGAAAATTGTGAATTGAAATTTCCTTGCACATTAACTTGTGTTTGTGTCTATACCCCTGTGGTTGAAACCAGTTTGTTTTGGTTTGAAACTTGGTTTGACAGCGCTAATCACTGCTGAGTGACATAATCCTTTCTACTCCCCCTACTCATAAAAAAATAATAAACAACTGTAAACTACTGTAATTCCTACACCTGCCTATACAGCTACAGCAACTCCCTCAAACAGTGAGCTGGGAAGAAGAATTGGGGTTCTGGGGATGATAAACAGTAATGCAGTTGAGGAGTGTACATTTTAAAATGTCATTTTTGAAATCACTGATTCATGTTTATACTGTATTACATTTTTTTTAAATTAGTATTATTATTATTTTCTCTGTGTCGTCTTCCCTGTCATAGATTTCTGACAACCAGAGAGTGGACCCATTTGGGTCATGGATGGACTTTGTCAAAAGGCCTGTAGGAAACTATGGAAAATGCCGCAAACGGAGACGACCCCTGGTAAACACTTGGTCTAAACCATAGATTGCAGATTTTGACAATAGTCCTGTAAGAAACGGTCCATTAGAGTAATTCTATGCTCTTCTCTGCTAGCCTGGTCCACCTGGTCCCCCGGGCCCTCCAGGCCCCCAGGGACCACCCGGCTCCCCTGGGGCAGAGGTCACTCAGGAGGTTCTTCTACAGGAGTTCAAGGAGATGATTAAAGGTACTAACTGCTGTACCTGAACAGGGCAACTCTACAATCAGTTCTCATTTCTATGCTAACATCAATTTTGTTGCAGAGTCAATTAAGGTGAGTTACAATATACTCACCTTAATTGACTCTGCACTGTAAAAATGATTTGTTCATTTCAGGCATCACCTTGTTATCTTAAACACTGTTATGTTCTTTTTAGTCCAGTTTTGAATGTATGTTCAGTTATTTCATCACATTGATGATGATTGCCAAATCAAATGGAGTACCTGTACACTGCAGCAATGTGCTCAGCCACGGTACAGCTGGCTGGACCATCCGATCTGATGCCCTGTTGCATGTTTCTATTAAGAGGCTACAGAGAGGAGAGCCACAGCCATAGACAGACAGGTCAGCCCCAGCCAGCTACCTACAGCTCTCCTCACGCTGGAGGGGATGACCTCCTATCGGCGGATAGTGGAGGCCTTCCACTGCAAGCTGAAAGGACACGTGGTGGTCGACAAGAAAACTCTGGTGGAGCTCCAGAACTTTCAGACGGTTTGTTTGAAGCATTGGAAACAATTTCTTGCATACTCTATGGCTGTCGATTAACTGCTTTGGTCTTGATCCACTGGCTTTTCTTTCTTCACCATTTTTTGAGTGAGCAATTGTGGAGTCTCAGTTTGTATGGGGGGAATGATGTGAAGACCATTCCATCACTTTTGACCAGCAACCGTACTAGTACCATTTTGAGGCTCGGACTGCCTCTTTGGTCAGAAATATCTCCTTTTTTCAATCCCCCACATCACTCTCTGGGCCACATACAAAAGGCACTCTGTCTGTAACTTGGAATAAAGTGTGGAGAGGACAGAAATAGACACTGTTTTAAACAGCATGCTGTAGTGGAAGAACTATTGGCCATTGGGAGGAGGAGGAGGATTCAAGTTCAGCTTAACATGCAAATTCAGCACTATGTTACTGTAGTGTTAAATATGGCCGCCAAACCTACAGTACATGTTTGTTCAATCAGAAAGTCACTAGTGAAGGAGACAGCTGTGAGGCGATAAAAAGTAAAACTGTTGAAATGCTGAACTGCAATTCTCAGATTTCGACAGTAGCATGATGCTACAACTGTACAACTGAAATATATGGACAACTAAACATGGTCTGTCCCATTTTCCTGTTCTTTCAGCCTCCGGCTAAAGGAGCCTTCCTCAGGGGGTCAGGAATGGACCAGTCTACTGGCCGCTTCACAGCTCCCATCACAGGGATCTACCAGTTCTCTGCCAATGTTCACATTGGTAAATATATCAGCGTCTGTCGAAAAGGACAGTATAGGCGATGACATACTGGTATCTTTGTTGTCAATGTTTTCTGCCTTCTACACTACAGTACTGTATATGTGCATGTGACTTCAAAGTGTGTTTCTTTCTTTTTTCAGACCACAATGAGGTAAAGAAGAGTAAGAGTCAGCTGAAAGCAAGGGACAATGTCAGGGTACTGATCTGCATTGAGTCCCTCTGCCACAGATACACGTGAGTTAGACCAAGTTAATTGTTTAAAGATGACTGCTTTAAACCAAGTCTCTAAATCAAACACATCTTACAGTACCTAGCACAGCTTTTCACCGTGGTTACTTGTTAGCCAATGAGGTTTTACAGTGATATTGGATGTGCCTTCAGTAGCACATGTTTTAGTCAAAATACTGTATGTTTTGGTCAAAATATCTTGCACTATCACCATCAAAGCATATATAGTTTGTGTGTAGAATACACTTGTGGTTAAACAAGCAATACAAGAAGATTTTAAATGATGAATATACACCCCTCCCCCTACCCACTATAGCACAGTCAAGGAGTACAGTATACTGTAAATTTACCTTCTACTTAACATTTTGTGATCATTTAATCAATATTGTGTACTGTCTATTTTCCATTCATCCAATTTCATATTCTTCTTGTTTTGTATAATAATATTCTATTATGCTATAACATTGTCTGTTTCCTATTTGTGGCTAAATCCTATTCTTGGCTAGCAATCACCAGTTCCTGGAAGAGATTATTCTAATCATGTAATAATTATAAACAGCACCAAACATTCTTTCTGATTTGTGTTTTTTACATTCTATCCAAGCTGGGTTTTTGTTTACTTCAAACATGTGACAATGACTGTTTATTAGCATTTAATGCCACTTTAACTTTTCCATAGAATTTATAGGCTGTTAAGGTGTTTGTGTGTTTGTGTGGAATCAGTTTGGCATTTCCTGAATAAAGGCAGAGAAGGTCTTTAAAGGGAATGTCGTCTCACTCAGGGCTCTAGTTCTTGTCGCCTAACTAATCTTTATAGACTCACCCTTGCCTGCACTCAGGTCTGAACCACAGAACACAAATGCCCTTGTTTGGAATGTGGGAGGCAGATAATGAACACTATGAGTGAAGTCCAGTGGGATAGTTATGATTATCTCAATATTTCACATTTTCTATTGACATAAAGTCAACAAAAAGTGTTGAAATGAATTACTCCCTATAAAATCTCTACATGCATGTGCAATGCTCAACAACCTCCTCCTAGAATGGTATAATGAGAGGAACATATAAATAAGATTATTATGATAGGTTACCTAAACCAAAAGAGTGTTTGGTGTTAGGTTTTACTAGCCAAAGCTCCAGCAATGCTTGCCTCCCACACATGAAAATGCAGAGAATGTGAAATGAGACTCATTGAGATGGCAGTTAGGGTGAAGACAAAAATGATTGATTTGCCATGAAAATGTAGCATTTTCCACTAAACAGGAGCCAGTGCTCTTACTACACAGTCTGCAACGAGCTAACCACAATTACAGCAGACTTTATGCACTACCACACAATTTCGTGTTAATGTAACCATGACTAATGGAAAGCAAATCTGAAACATAAATATTTTGCCACCCAAACAGATTCATCCTGATTTCTTTTTCCTTGCAGGTCACTGGAAATGATTATTGGATTGGAGAGTAACAGCAAGATTTTCACTGTCAGTGTCCAAGGACTGCTGGAGCTACAGGTAAGTTTATTACCAAGCTCATGATAATTGCCTCACTCACTCATATGGCCTCATAGACACTTGGATACACTTGCTCTTAAAATAATATTTACACCTAACCATTCATTTGTATTTTCTCTCTGCAGGCTGGACAGTACACCTCAATATTTGTGGACAATGCAGCAGGGGCATCAGTTACAATACAGAACGGTTCAGATTTTATGGGCATTTTTCTCGGTTTATAGCCCTTCCAAAGAGCAAGGCGACAGCCAAGTCACCCATTTATGTATTTTTTATAGGACTTCTACCAAAATGAGCTCTAGCATCCAAACTCCTTCCATAAGGAAGCGTTGGAGGCGTCTAGCTTGAGAGAAAGAAATTAAGACAGCCACAGGACATAACTGTGGAAAATGTTCAACAGAGACCATTTGCAACTTCAAGGATTGATTTGTCACCCACTATGCATTGCTACTCTCCAAAAGAACAACTGCTGTTCACTGCACTGACCATCGAACCGATCAAAAGATCAATATATTCAGTTATATTGTCACTGTTACAGTTTAAAATCCTGCCAACACAACCTGAACACTACATCAGATATCAATGCTGAGTATTATGTCATCAGCATAGATGTTTTCCATGTACAGTATAACAAGACACCATTATTGATTATGTCTGCGTGATCATTGCATACAGTACAAGACTGCATTGAAGCATGGTTATTTTTCTCATGAATTCAATCTCACCCTTTATATATAAACTCTGTGAGTACACTGGACAATGGAAAATATGCTCAGTAGACATAATATGGGCCAACAAGGCCTTGGAACAGATCATGGAAATAATGTCCTAAATATTTAATTACACTTTTTAGGGTAAGATTGTTATTGTTAAGATTTTTTTTTAGTACCATTTGTGTTATGCTCTATCCTCTGTTTATTTTTATATGTTTATGTTTAATACTCTTGTTGGCATATAGTAGCCTGTAATTTATACAAATGGGTACTCCAGTAAATCGTAATAAAACAGAATTTGATATGCTATTTATGGTTAAAAGGTATCCACCTATTCTGTGGCTTTGACTTTGACTCACATGGACCCTGGAGATAGATATAAAAAGTTTCACAATTCTATTTTATTAGTTATATGATATGCTCTAATATGAAATTAAACCACAATTGACAAATAATCTGAGTTGTTAACTTATGATATCGAAGTATATTTGTACTATAGTCAAATCACAGCTGAGTGATTACAGGAGTGATTCATGAGGTATTATCTTATATTTTACTGTTTTCATTGCAATGAAATGTTCTGAATATGGTGTTATTCATTAGCATGAGTTGAATCCTAATTTTATCAAAACACCTCAAATACCTTTGCAAACACTGGCAGATTCCAAATGACCTGCCACAGTTACTGTACTTACAGTACCAACCTGTAAAATATCACCAGATCCTGGTTTAAAATGGAATATCCTTAATGTTATTTATACTGTGCCTAGAGAATAACAAATCTAATAACAGTAATGTTTCCAGCATTTCCAACGTTTTTGCTAATGTATACTGCAGCTTTCCATTTCTATTTGTACTGAATTACAGTGCTTCACTATGATTCACTAAGGTTGTTTCACTGCGTCAGTGTTTCACTTCAGAAAGAATTTAATATGGATTGCTACTAGCTTATGTGTTTAGACAGTATACAGTATAGATTGGTTTATATTACAGTGCACTATAATACTGGCATCTATGGCAGAAATGTGAGTCCAGCCGTTTGCATATGCCTGTTAGTATGAATGTCTTATTACAGAGGCTACTCTTGGAAACTTTGCTAAGATGCCAAGTGTCACATACTGTACCCAAAGACTGACCGCAAGAACTTAGCACCCATATGCTTTACCTCGCACATTTCATACATAAACAACCCCCTGAACTCAACATAAAATGAACTATCATCCCCCCTAGTTTGCCATATATCTTATTTCTGTCTTCTGAGATTGATTTCCACATTGACTTGAACCACATATTTTCAAGCTGCATGTGATATAGTACAACCATATGACAGAACTGTAATATTCCAATCTATCAAAGACTATGATGCATACTTGGGGATTTGATTGTCGTATGTGTTTTTTCCTTCAAAACATGTTTAATGACAGCTATTTGAGCATGCCGGAACACATTCACTGCCCTGCTGTGGAATAGGCAGAGCGATGCCAAAGGGCTTGCGAAACCACCCTGCGCCACGACTGACAGGAATTTACCATCGCCCCATTATCAGCATCAGACAAGCTGAGTGATTGCAATTACATCTGCCCAAATGCTAAGAGCAACTGTTTTTCTCCGATCCTTCGGAGACATGAGCTTTTATGAATGGGCCCATTGTGAATGTGTGAGGTTTCTGTCTGCATCGAGTTGTGTAAACCAACATAGTTAGGCTCTAATGGGGCCTTAATAATCAGATTCCTCTTCGTCGACTTGTTGGGTGATGGCTTCAAGAAAAGCCTCTTATAAACAGCTATGCTTCAGACAACGGGAGACCTGCATATAGCGTGACCACAGACACACTGTCAACACACTTTCAGCTAGCATCGTGCTGTGTGTACTAGCACACTGCTTTGTACTAACTTGTAAATGTGTGTGAGGACAAATTAATTCAATTCAGTACCTATCAAAGGTGTTTAATATATGTGTCTAATATCTAACCAGAAAAACACTCAAACATGGTAATAAAATGTGTTTGTAAGTTGGCTGGCTGAGACAGATTTGGACAAACGCCGGCCTTTCTGTCTTGCTTCACTCTTTGTCAGCACTTCCAAACATGGCTACCTGCGGAGGCCAGACCAAGAGGCTCCCTCCTGTAGAGATGCCAGGCTCCTGTATATTATGTTTTCAGCATGCTTTGGATTTTTTCACGGCAACCTAAGTTACTCTAAACAGATCTGCACGGTGCAGGTCCCGCTGATATGGAGGCGTCCCCAAACAAACCTGTTGCTATGATACCACCCCTCCCCCTCCTACCCCAACAGAGACACACACACACGTGCACTTGTCTCTGGAGGCAGGCAAGGGGTTACACATAACCTGACATTTTCATAATATTTTGTTCATTTTCTACATTTCTGTCATTTTTGAGGTTTTCACTGGTTCTTTTTGACCCTCAATATTGTTGTTTGTTGCTTGTGGCCACAAGTAAGATAAAAAAAACAGTACACACCAGAAACAGCACTGGAAAATGCTGAAAATAAAGGTCATTTTAAGATAATCAAACATTATTATGAATCATAACCCTCCTATTGTCGTCCAGGTAAAACTGACCCAACGCACTAGCTCTTTGTGACAGATAGAAGGCGCTAAACCTAATTCTACATCTTACACAGACATATGATGTGCACTGCTGGCACAACAAGGTGTGTGTTTGAAATCCGAGGACAACCGGAGGGTTAAAAGGCACGAAAAAACAAATAAATACATAAAGAAATAATGAATAAAGAAATAAAAACACACAGCACTGACACTAAAGCAAACTACACAATCAGAAACAATCAAATGGGGCCATCTGGTGGCACAATAAGATATAATAAGGACGACAGGAGTTAATTGAGGGGAAGCGACCCACATTCTTAGAGCCACTGTTAGAGACCAAGGCGTCCTTGCAGTCCCTTTGTACATCAGCACCCAATACGCACCTCCTGTCCCCACGTGTGTTTTCACAGACATGCAGTGTACCGTCCTTGATCTTCCTAATTTCTCTTTCCAGAAAGATAAAAGATGTCAGTGTTTCTCAGACCTGGAGACTCCTGGCTGACTCCCATGTCTACAGTCAAACATTATTTCACTTAAGCAATCTGTCTGCCTGTATTCATATCTGTCTGTCCGTTCATGTGACACATTAGTGAAAATAATATATTTCCTTGGCTATGATTATTATATTAACACAAATATAATATAGTCATTCAATTTTTAAGCTGTTGTTAAGTCTGTTGGCTTAATTTTTAAGTTAAACATGCAATATATTATCCTATAATTCCTTTGACATGAACACTTGACAAAATGAATGTGTAATGCTTTATGAATCTTGATATGGCTGTAAACCTACAGGTATAGTTTCAAGATGGTTAAGTAATTACATAATAATTCTCTTCAATTTGTTTTAAAATGACCTGTGATGAGAGCATTTTATTTTGAATTAATCTGTGGCTCTTAAAACTGTGTTCTTGTCATTCATTAAACAACTAAAAACCTTTACATATTTACTTTTGCTAAATCATTCAGTCCCTTTTGCATGATTTTGTAATATGTATATGAGAACACATACAATACTGTAATTCATTGTTGCTTTACTGGTTTGTGCAACATACAGTAGTTTGGGCTCCATAAGAACCAGCGGGCAACTATTAGTCTATAGCAATCAAATGCAATACCAATTAATGTAGGTACTGGGCAATGTAGGTGACTATGGTGAATTTTATGTGGGATGCAAGATGCTTAATGTAGAGCCTACATGCAAACACAAAAAACACACAAACACACACACACACACACACGCACACACACCGCACACACACACACACACACACACACACACACACACACACACACACACATATTTCAGCAGCCATAAGAGGGAATCTGTTGACGATGGTTTGTAATAACACAATATCTTCCAGCGCACCAGTCCCATAATTATCCCCTATCAGACATCTATCTGTCATTTCTTATTGATTGTTTGTCCTGATGCCCACTTCATTTGGGAGAAAAGTGGTGGGGGTAGATGTTTGGATTCTCCAGGGTTGGACAGGTAGCCTTGGAGCCATCGGTGAGATTGGTATCGTGTTAATGGCTCCACGGGCTCCAAGATACATAGCAGCAAAACCATAAGAGGCACTGGAATGTAGAGCTCCCTTGAATCATTGTCATAATTAGGGACAATTGCACATGCAGACCTGAGACTTCTCATTTGGAACCTGTCTTGTCTGGCTATGTTCATGTCTCTCTGCTTTGTGCTCCCCTGCGTGTGCACGCACGCGCACGTGCCTTTGTTTCCCATAAGCTTACTTAATTAAGGGCATATAAGGGCATTAGCAGTCAACATCCCTAGACCACACGTGTGGCATTGAAGGCAGATCTTTCTCAGGCTACCTCATGCAATAGAGCCACAAAGCCTGGCTGTTATGAAAAACATGCCAAACATCCAGTCTAATATGTGCCTCTTCATAATACTGGTGATTAGACATGGAATAGCACTAATGGCAATAATAAGAGCAAATATCCCCCATTATCTTTTCCTTGAGTGATCTGAGAGATAGATGAGGTTTGGAGTTCCTGGGAAAATCTAGCCCATAATAAAGATTTTTTAGTGTCAGACAGTTTGTCTGGGGTCAAGATAGTGGGATAGCATACTGTATGTGAAAGTCCTTTAAGCAAGGCTGGGGTTTGGGACTGGGAAAGGTAGTTGAGGTGGGGGCATTGGATATACCCGGGAACTTGCATTAAAGGAACAATGTCTAGTGTTTGTATAAATCACGGCCATATTGAATTAATATAATAATGATTTAGCCTTCATCAGTCATTCCATAGTAGGTTTTTATGTCGAATAGGTGTGACAATGGTCTACCGGAGAAGGTTGACCCGTTGGCCAATGTGGTTCATAGCTATTTATTTTTGAATTGATAACTTACCATTTGCTAAGGGTGTCACAAAATGTTACTGATGAAGTGTGCATTAGGCCAGCATATGTTTCAGATAAGATGGCCTGGCAGATTTCCTGGTTGCTATCACCTTAGCAAAGATTCTTTACCCTCCTGTTGCCCTTAATTATATAGACGTATATACACTGATTGTGTATGATTTTGTGTGTTTTGCTGTGTGTATTTATTTCTTTATTAATTATTTGTATTTATTTATTTTTTCGTGTATTTTAACCCTCCTGTTGTCCTTGGGTTTCAAACACCCCTTGTTGTGCCAGCAGTGCACATCATATGTCTTTGTAAGCTTTAGAATTAGGTTTAGTGCCCTCTATCTGCCACAAAGAGCTAGTGATTTGGGTCATTTTGACCCGAAGGACATCACGAGGGTTAAGACTACCAAACACTGACATTTGCGTGGGTATAGCCATTGGACCATGCTTGGATTTGTTCCATCTCTTTTCATCACAAAGACTGCCTCTCCTTCCCTTCCCACAGCTGAAATCCCCCGAATGCCATCATTCACTCCTTGTCCCTGTTACTGTGTTAACGAACTGCCAACCACAATCCTGGCAACAGCCTGTCTTGTTAAAATCTTTAGGCGCTATCCATTCCCCTGCAGTTTGGGGTAGCAAAGGTGATTCAGTGTGAGGTGATGATGGGTTTCTGTCTATGCAAGGGGTTTAATGGGAGGACTGAAGATCATCAGCTTGACCTATGCAGAGTCCCAACTCAGTTAGTAAATGTCCAGACCCTCTCACACAGGAAGAACCTGCTATGCTTTTCACAACTCAAATCAAAACCCTCAACACATTGTATATGTTTAGGCTGGGACTCATAATTCATATAAGCCCCTGACTTCTATTTTGCTCAGATGTGTAATCTCATACATCACGCCTGTCTATCCTGGGCAGCTATAATCTCTCAGAAGCTTTTAGGAGATATCCCGCTGACAGTGTTATTTGAAGTACCCTTGTGAATATTCCCTATAGAGTTTATATACATGTGGGAAGCGCTTCAACATAGATATGCGGCACAAATTTCTGTAGTGTTGACAGCCAATTGCTGGAACTCCTTGCAAAGAGTATTTCAAGAGCTATATTATATCTGGTTTTTGCAGTGCTGCCCATCTATATTGGGATAGAAGCGTATTGAGGCTGAATTAAAAATTGGCTAAATAATCACCTTTTTTGATTGTTTGAGCCATTTCTCGTTAAAACATACCCACCTTCTTTAAGACTTAATATTTACTAATTGAAACAATCATCTTTTTACCACACACATTTTGCCTTTACTTATTAAAGGTAGAGTCAGCAATTGTAAGATAATACACGTTTTGTGTATTATCTTACCAGTGTTTCTACACAGTCCTGGCTCTGTAAATGGGAACACAAAACACACACGTGGTCCAGACCATACCATGCAACATACCACACAGCTATCCTAGCATTGGCAATGTGTTTCCAATGTGTGGGGTGGAGCTTCTGAGGGAGCACCCTGGCTTATATGGCATTGAAGGGTGAGATGCTTTTGTTTTGAACAAATTCCAATATCAACAGCATGATTGATACCACCTGACTGTATTCCTATAGAAGTTGAACATCTTTATCCTTGACCTACAATCATTCTGCACCTGGTGGCCATATAATAGTACTACTCTACATCTTTAGCATCTTTCGCAATGACTTCAAAACCCACCTGTGGTGATTGCCATCTGTTATCACCCCTAAGATGCTGGGATATAATGAGATGGGGTGTTTTGAGTGAAAGGAAAAATACTAGTGTACTTTCACACAGTTCACAGACTACAAACTATAATCTTCTAAATCCAGTTAAAATCCAGGGGATGTATGTTTTACTGGTAAATACATGTGTTCACATCTTTTCCACCACAACATGATTGCTAACATAGATGTGTTTAAATGAAAAAAAGAATCTCCAAATATTTTGGCAGGCTGATAAAAAACATTTTTTTGTTGTATAAAATGTAATATTTGCGAACATAAGTCTTCTGGCTTGAGACAGGTTTACAGTCTCGTCCTGGCAGAATGAATTCCTGAAATAAACTTTCCAGACCCTGGGAGTGAAAACAACTCCCTTTCTTTTGTGAGGGAGACTGGCCTTGGCTCTTGATATTCATCAGTGGGGATAACCTTTGACCCTAGAATCATATGACGCTGAGTGCTGGAGATCCTGCTGTAGCCAGACAGTCTGCCTGGGATGCCATCTCTCTCTCTCTCTCTCTCTCTCTCTCTCTCTCTCTCTCTCTCTTTCTCTCTCACTATCTCCCATACATGTTCTCTCCCTCTCTCTTTCTTTGTCTCACAGTTTTGCACTGTCGTCACTGCACTCAATCTCTCCCAGTCTCTCCAGATTTGCAAGCATTGTGTCACAACCTGTAAACATACCTGTACACACACACAATAAAAAACTTTTTAAGCAATGGAAATAAGGAAAGATAAATCTCATGACATTTCCACAATAGCATAACCATCTCTGCAGTCCAATAACCCCATGAACCCCCATTTACTAAACCATGAGATACCAGTATGCAGACAAGAAGGTGGCCTCTCACCACTCCAAACAATTACCATTAGATAGGCCATGACAGAGCTTTTCCACACTGTGCAACGGACTGAAACAGCTGCTGACAAGTCTCCAGTCTGCTCGGATGCTCCGGTCGTGACATGGGTTTTCAGATAAGGTATTCTCAGGACATGCCTCAAGAGGAAAGCCTCCGTTGATAAACCCTGGCCCTGTGAGCTCCCTGCTACAGGATGGTCACACATTTAAAAGTGTAGCGTGGTGTTTGCTATTTGGCCACAAGGGGCAGAGAGATGGTGGTGGGTCGCCTGCAGCACCACTCATGCGAATACATTTACATTTACGGCATTTGGCAGACCGTTTAATCCAAAGCGACTTACATGTAGTACATTTGTCATATAGTTGGACATTCACAAACTGATGGTGGTTCCAAACCATGCAAGGAGCACCTAACCACTGGGAGCAATTGGGGTTAGACATCTTGCCCAAGGATGCTTGCAGGTGGTCCGGCTACTCCGGAGGTTGAACCCACAACCTTCGGGCTGGGAGTCAAACACCCAGACCACTAGACCATCCTACACCCTGATCGCTCTGTGTATCAACCAGTGGGGTTCCTCATACGCACATCTGAACAATATACAAGTGATGCAGAAAATATAGTAGGTCCTCTCAATCAAGGCATTTAAAGGTGAGCAAAGGTAAAATGTGAATTTTGGTCAGGTTTTATCGCATAACGGTATCCTTAGCCTCGTGAGACCATCCTGATCTCGCAACCTTCTGTTTGATTTCGCCGCGAGAATCAGTCCAGAGAGGCAAGCAATCCTTTTAATTCTGTCTGGTATATCTAACGTGTGACCAATCAGCGTCATACTGGTTACTACAGCCAGTTTAGGCGTAGTGAGAGCGAAAGCCACTTGAAAACAACATCAGCGGTTCCAATCACCTGCCAAGTTTTTTTGAAAGTGCCTGCCCTTTTAAAACAGTTTCAATGGACGGCTCCACAGATGGTAACGTGCACATAACTAAGTTATTTGCCTATAACAACCATCTGGCATATCAGGTTAGTATATCCTGTCCAGAACATATAAAATCACAAAATGATACAGTACTTCATCCTTATTAACCATCACTTTAATAATTGAAGAACCTAAAATTATAAATTGGTGCCAGCCTCCACTTAGCCAGGTGGAGACATTACATTGCTTGTCAGTGTGATCACAGGATTTAACGTTATTGTGAGGCAACGGGTACCATTGCTGATGTATTGGAGGGTTTACTTTTTTATGTGAGACACGCAGTAATTACAGAGTGAACGTGGATCAACCTTATGGGAGAATACGCTCATGCTTTCACTATTCCAGACACGGTGTCGCTAAACATGCAATTACCTTATAAAAGAAGTATGCCCCATTTACATGCACCTTCACTGCGGTTGAGTGAGCAGACAATCCAACGCAATTTCAGAGCAAAACAATGCAGAGATTTTCATCTAGATAACTGCCAGGGACTCTTGTGCTTATGATCCCTAGAGCTGAAGCATATTGAGCAGAGCCTATATAATGAACTTGAACATTTCCAAAAATAGTAATTTAACAACAAGTCGACACACCACCACATTTTGATAGCTTGGGCGCTAACATTTAATGAGATAGACTACACTTTTTTGTGCAAGGGCGCCTGTGTCAACTCAGCTTCTTCCCGCTGCTTACAGGAAGAGAGGGCCTTGCCCATGCATACATCTTTGTTCACTTCACAACCTGGCAACCGTAAAGCCTTTATTAATCAGAGGTTGAGGCATTTCTCTCAAGTGAGTCATGCCCTGAGTGGAGAGTTGTTGCCAAAGAGGTGTTGGGTTTTGAGCGCTGCGAAGCGCTCGGTGAAAGCAGGAGCGTGAGGTGACATGTTTCGCTGGTATAGAGAGAGACGTGAGCTACTCCTCTAATGAGTGCCTTGTGAGATAATGGTATGCACAAGCCCGCCCCCCTCCGCTATGTTTCCCCACTCAACTCAGAAACAGCAACGAGAACAATGCTGGAACATGTCATGCAGACAAGCTTATGGGTGCATATGCATACTGGCCTTGAGGAGTGGTTGGCAGGGGTGTCTGTGTGCGTGTGTGTGCGTGTGTGTGTGTGTGTGTGCGTGTGCGTGCATGTGTGCACGCGCAGTCAGATTTGATTTCAATATGGCACATAAATGAGTAGGGATGCGTTGCATCAGATTCTACTGCACCCATTCAATAACATGACCTCAGGGTGCCCATTCATAAGCTCCCCATTAAATCTGTCAAACACATAATACCGTACATACTACATAATGCCATGCAGTCAGCTAGGCTTCAGTGGGATTGCTTGTAATGCTTGTAGGTTTCTCAGCCATGCCTGTGGCAGTAGCATAGTGCAGCAGAGTCTTGAAGGCAAAAAGCCAGTCTGAAGAGAAGGCTAACACTCTGTATGCTAACGGTTGTGTGCGTTCCTGTCCTGGGACTGTCCCTGACGGCATTTCCTTGGATATTCTCTCACATACTGTGTCTTTATTTCCAGCTCTCTGGATCCCCATGCAGCGCCCACCGTGGATAAACGCTGCTTTGTCAGTTGTTTTTCCCCCCTCGGAGCAGCTGTCCGCAGCCCCTTTAGGCACTAGCTAACTAGCTAGCCAAACATGTCTATGTCTGCAGTCAGCACGGCCAGAAATTAGTATGTAAGCTGACGGACAACTTTTCATTAGATTACATTAGATATTACATTTAGGAGGGAAAAATGTCTCAATAAGTTCATTATGCAGCATTTTCCCTTTATGGAAGGTGCACCTGTGGCATGTAGGCTACAAACAGTAGCTGTCCACAGTATGCTGTTTGAATTATGTTAGTGTTACTCATAATGAAATGGTCGCCGAATCCTCATCGGATTCTTGTGTGTACTGAATGTAAGTAACCTCAGCTATGCTGGTGCTAATGGTTCAGATGTGCGGAGGGATGAGGAGGGAAGGCGCATTCCGCCAATAAAAAATGAAAAGTAGCAGAAATGTAATTCATCATAATGACTATGATGCTGGAAGTACTAGGCGAGTAAATGACAGCAAAGGGAGTTGCAGAAATAGAAGAGCCAGCCAGACAAGATGGCAAAAAAGAGACACAAAAAGAGAGACATGCAGACACTGACCATCACAGACAGAAAAACAAGATAACCCTTAAGGCCTTACAGTAGCGCAAGTCAACAAATATGGAATGGCGAGACTGCGCTGTTGCCTTCCCATGGCTGATTAAATGTCAGGCTGCTACAAGGGTTGGAGTCAGCCAGAGCTAGCATGTCACTAATAAGGCCCTGACTATTACCTGGACTGACAGCCAGATAATAGGAAGAGAAAGCTTGGCTCTGCACTGCTCATTGAGCCAGAAAACCCCCGAACGGCAAGGCTAACGCAGGTCAAGTGATTTGGCGCCTTGTGTGTATTAAAGCTATTTACAAGGGCCTTAAGGATTTACGCTTCTTCACTATATGGTCTGCTGTTTTATATAACCTGCCACCAGGTTGTCGGGTTTTTTGACCCCCTCAATCAATGCGAAAGGCTAATAAAGAACTCAGCTTTTTACTGGTGTGTTTGGTTGTGGGGGGAAAGGTTTTTTTATGGTTGGCTCCTGACGCCTGGTGTGAGGGCAAGTACACAAGCTCCATTGGGTCTGCACTCTGCCACACACACACACACACACACACACACACACACACGTAGACACACACACACACACACACACAGTCAAACACACACGCACACTCATACACACACACACACACACGGGTGCAAACATTGTATGCATACACACATACACGCACATACAGTACATGTACTGTGCACACACGTATTCACACACACACACATACTCATATATGTGCATGTATACACTATAGTATAGGCTATGCATATAGGCTGTAAGTACACACACTACAAACATGTGCATATATGCCCACCTCTTAGCACTCATCTCCTTTATGTTTAGTTTTTTGAACGCCCTTTATCTTCTCTCTGCTCTTATTTACTATATATATATATATATGTTTAACCCTCGTGATGTCCTTCATGTCAAAATGACCCAAATCACTAGCTCTTTGTGGCAGATAGAAGGCGCTAAACCTAATTCTACATATATATATATATACATTTTTGTTTTGTATTAAGCACTTTATTATTTAGATGCTGTAACGATTCTAATAGAATATTGTTTGCCTACAATTTCTGGTGTA
>JAODUG010018727.1:0-22176 GCA_027564795.1 Aphredoderus sayanus
GTGTGTGTGTGTGTGTGTGTGTGTGTGTGTGTGTATATACACACACACACACACACACACACCCACACACACGTGACTTATCATTCTATATCACATGTGCCAGCTGACACTAGAACAACAGCACAGCCAGTGCTCCATCTTTCCTGGTCACCTTGGTGTTGAGCTCAGAGTCCAGCAGCACGCGGGAGAGCAGACCACACTGCAGGACACTGAGGACCTCCATGTCCAGCTCCCTGAAGAATGGCCTGTAGGCTGCCAGGCTGACCCCTGGCCTCACCTCCTTCTCCTTCTCCTTCTCCGGCTGCTCCTGAGGTAAGTGGGTGGAACAATCTCAGTGCATCAGTGAATACACAGCGGGAAAGGATAGTTGGAAGTGATCATGCGAGAGAACGTTGTTCAGAAGCTCCACAATGTCGCCATGGGAACCCTGTGTTTACCTGCAGAGTCACATCTGCCTCGGTGGCCTCGTCCATCTGAGAGCCGTTTTCTGAGGAGTTCTTGCTAGAGGCTTTCCTCTTCTTTCCTGTGCCTTTTAAGAAACAACACGTGGGGAGTGGCAACACAGTCTGCTAATGTCCCCCCCCCCGGTACTGCAACACAGAGCTGGGATTTCCAGAGGTTTCCTGATGTGTGACTGTGACCGCTCACCTTTCTTTGCCTTAGCGGGAAGGGCAGCAGTGCTGGCTAAAGAAACCCCTTCTGTGCTCTCTCCATCAAAGTTAGCAAGAGGTGGAACGTAGCCAGGAGATGCTGCAACAAGACAGACATGGGTGATGGAACTCAAGGAAGGTCATTATTCTCTGTTTGGATTCAGGCCTACCTGCCAAAGCTTTCTCCAGTAGCGTCTGGAGGTAGGTGATGTTTTGTAGCCGAGTCATCACTTTGATCTTCATCTCAGTTTCTTTTTGACCACAGAAAGCATTTACAACCTATAAAAAGGACAGAACACAAGCAATAGCTTTAATCACAGTCTTGTTATTATGCAGTGTATGCTAGAATGTAAATGCAGTCCTATTGCGTGAAATGATGATGTAATTACCTCTCTGAACCAGTTGATGGTGTGAAAGAGCAAGGCACACAGGAAGTCTCTCTCAGCTTTGGACAGACTCTCCAGTTTAACTATTACGTCCATGTCTGTCAGCACCAGAGGGCAGCCTGCGGCACACCACAGACTGTATTCAACAAGGAACAAGCTCATGTTTGTTTATAGGAGGAACTTCCTGATTCAGTTTCTTACCCAGCAAGGCATCAATCTCCTCTAGGTCTCCCTGGTGCTGCTTGTCCTCACACAGCCTTAAGAGCCGGAAGAACGGCGACAGACAGAGAGGAGACACTCGTCTGAAGAGACAGACAAGACATCACAATACTTACTATTAGACAGGTCCTTCTAGTCGTAGCAAATGGCAAAATTCTGTGACTCTTCTAGGATAAGAAACATCCATTAAATACTAAAAAGAAAGCCTCATACATTTTAATAGTTTCACTTCATATTCATTACAATGTTCACTTATTAAGGCACTAAACGTTAAACACAGTGGTTAGCTCAAAGTAAAAGCCATTGACACTACGGTAGTACATTTGAGGGATTTCCCACCTTGTTTTGATTGGAAAAGTAGTATGAATGCCCCACCAATGCTGAAAATCTAGCACACCTCTCTACTTCTCCTCCTACCGAAGTCCTAGGCTCATACTGCATCTTCTCTATCCCTTGCACTATAACCACATCCACTTTTGTCACCGTTGTTTCAAAACATAAACAGTGAGTTAGGGATCAAATGTTTGTTACTGGGGGTGCTATAAAACAACAGCGTGTACATCTCTATCAATATTTTTTATATTCGTTGTGTGAATGTGTACCTTTGTGGCTTCTTGTTTTGATTCAAGGGCTCTCCTTTGAGCTGTGCTTCATCGGCCACAAGGGGGAGCAAATTGATGGCAATGCCTCCCTGACTCTCTTCCTCATCCAGATTGTAGAGCACACAGGCAGGGAGGGGGAAGGAGCTGAAACACACCCAGCAGTATCATCGCACAGCACAGGTCATTAAGTTTGAGACATCAGGTCAACATGGCCGCACAGACGTCAGCTGTCTGGTACCAACCCTTTAATCTCCGGGCCCAGATCCACCACAAAGTCATCTTGGAAGTCATCCAGCACACTTTTGCCTATCCATTCCTGTGAAGAAAGGAAAAAATATGAGCATAGATTATCATGCACTAGTACCTCATTACACTGAATGTGACTCAATACTCATCTTCAAAAATAACAATAACATTGATTAATCATACAGTCATGTCCCTCAAGTGATTTCAGTGGGTTTATATAATTTTGCTTCCAAACCAGTTGTATTAAGGATATAGAAACGATGTCTGAAATATATTCAACCAAGGCAAATCACTGAACTACTACAGTGGCTAAAAGACACACCACAAACAGTTAATTATCCCCAACTATACTTACTCTACAGTTTAAACACTTCAGACAAGGAATCCGGCTCAGAAAAACAGGATACGTAGAAAACACTGTTGATTGCCCATTTGTATAGCAGCGTAAACAGATAGTTGTACGTTTTCACCCTTGGCCTATTTAGTTGATTTTTTCTTTGTTATATTTTTAAAAGTGAAAAGTAGACAACCTCAACAGTAAAACTAAGACTAAAATAAAAAGCTTTAAGCTTCAGTTTCTTTGTTGGCATTTTGTGTAATCCATTATATTTCACATTTCTGGTTCCACTGTCTGCAACCAAATTTCTTTTTGTCAAATAATTCAGGTTTTACTTTTCTTCCAAAGTACCTTTGCATGAGGCCAGAGTTGGATTTTAACTGTAGTCCACAGTGCTTGGTTCCCAACTGCTTCGGGCTAATGTAGATGTTGTTTTGCATACTTTGCACATTGAATTTTGAGACCAGGTAACCATCATGCAGGACCTTTGCAGTTCAATGAGCTCTCAATTCTATGGACAATTATTGACCTGACTCAGGCCTAATCAGTGAATTATGTTTGGTGACCTGATAAATTACCTGATTTGAGACATGGCACTTTTCTTCACATAATTGTTCATCAAATATAATAACAA
Source organism: Aphredoderus sayanus (assembly GCA_027564795.1). Lineage (NCBI taxonomy): Eukaryota > Metazoa > Chordata > Actinopteri > Percopsiformes > Aphredoderidae > Aphredoderus > Aphredoderus sayanus. Next base: position 3,075 of record JAODUG010018727.1, read on the forward strand.
CCATTAAATAACATTTCTAAGAAAATTGTTTCCTTCTTTTCACTTTAAAAAGCAACAAATACTGTGAAATGGGTCCATACAAAATAAATTAATGAATTGTCATGGTTAACATTTCTTAGAACAAATACCCACCTGCACCTGAGGGTCCAGGGTAGAGGTCAGGATCAGGTTGGCCAGCTCATCATAGTACAGAGCAGCTGCCTCGGGAGAGCTTTCACTGCACGACCTCACTAGCTCCAACAGGGCAGTCACCTAGAGCGCCACACAGACACAGCAGTCAAATTCCTGCCAATCATGAGCTTGTCATTACACCCAACCTGAGCTAGCAAGGGACACTGAACTTGTCATTACACCCAACCTGAGCTAGCAAGGGACACTGAACTTGTCATTACACCCAGCCTGAGCTAGCAAGGGACACTGAACTTGTCATTACACCCAGCCTGAGCTAGCAAGGGACACTGAACTTGTCATTACACCCAGCCTGAGCTAGAAAGGGACACTGAACTTGTCATTATGCCCCACTTAAGCATAGCAAAGGACACCATTAGACTGTAATGGATGTTATACCATTATACAGTATAACATTCACCTGTCTGTATGCCTCCTGGGATAATGTTTCATCTTGTGAACCCTCTGCTTTAACTCTGTGGAGCGAGGGAGAGTGCAGTCAGAAATACAGTATTTATTTGAATAGGTATTAAAGCTGGACATGTATATGTTGTATATGTTGTTTTTAATACTGGTCTCTATTAACATTTAATAAAATAATGGAATCAAGACAATACCTGCATGCCCCCATACTGCCCACCACCATGACAGCACCAATGATGCCAATACGCTTATACTTGGGCACTGTACTGGACAGCTGTTTTCGAATCACTATGTGCATGTCATCCTGAGATCAAAATAAAACGGAAACACAAACAAGAGCTTTAATATGATAGATAGATAGATAACCTTGATACAGTATAGAATATTTTGTTGGTTATATTGATCTACAATTTAACTACACTGGAATGGATTTCAAGGTGTCCAGACTGATTTTAGCAGCGAAGTCAAACTGGAGCTCGCTCAGGATGGTCTCACTAGGCTAATGTACGGAAAGTTAGCCTTTTGTATAAACATTCCAAACATACAGGTTTGCCAAACCTACAAGAACATACTACTCTTACACCGTGGACTCTGGTGTACCTGAATGTGAGCACCCTGCTGCCGATCCCCAAAAGCCAGTCTGCTGAGCAGCTGGAAGAGCTTGCGGATCTGCTGTGGTGTGAGGTTATCCATGTAGTCCAGGATTCCCTGCAGCAAACACGTACACTGGTAAAGTCGCTTACACACCAGGGTGGCTTCACCATTTTGAAAACAAAACTGATGGGAGCGACATACAGTATTATGTGCACACATGTATTAGGCACCAGTGCCATACCTTGACAAAGACTGCATAGTGGGCCATTTCTGAGGGCTTGTCTGCAACCAGACCACAGAGGAGATCCAAAGCTACATCCACCTCCCCACCCATCCCACTGCAGACATGGGTCACCAGAGAGCCTACCACCTCCTGTAACACAGTTAAAGTCATAACATGAAGCATAATTTGGCTTACAATATTTGTTCATATGATATACTTGTTTCCAGAGGTGGAAGTTACTGTATTGAAGAAGGATTTTCTAGTACTAGTTTTCATTATACTATTGTTTAGGAATTACTTTAACATAAGAACATAACTTTTCTATTCTTGTACATCCATTTGGTACAAAGGCAATTATTTATTTAGCTTTAAAATGGTCAAAACAATTATTTTGAGCAAAGGAGAAAATAAGCAACAATAAAAAAAAGACGTCATGTATTGTTCCAAAATGGGTCTCATGCTTAATATTAATGTTATGTTTTACTCAAGTAAATTCCGCTTGAGTAAGCTATATCAGCACTCCATTCAGCTCTGCTTGTAGCTAAAGGCTAAAAGGACACACACAACCAACCTGCTGGCAGTAAGAGTCAAAAGAGGTGAACGAGAGTCGGAACATGTGCCCACCAAAGGGAACAACACAGGGGTCCAGTGAGCGCAGCAAACTCTGAGCCAGCGCGAGGATGGAGGGGAAATACCCTCGCATCACCTGCAATCAGTAATAAGAACATAAAATATATGGTGCCAATAGTCCAAATGTCAAAACACAGGCAAGCCCCTACCTGAGCATAGTCCCTGAAGGTCTTCTGTAGCAGGGCTTCCTGGATCTGAGCACCCCTCACTTTGAGCTTCAGCAGCCTCTCGGCACCTCGTCGGCTGTGGTTGGAGTTGGTAGAGTGGAGGATCAACAGAACCAGCAGGTCGATTACCTGGACACAGGAGGACGAACACTTCCCTTTTATTTGACTAAGCCTCATATGTGGATCAGAACAGTCATTGTGATTATACACATTTTGCCCGAGTAGAATGGCAAATATCATTTACCTTATGATCTTCTGCTTCACTGACATTCTCTATTGCCTATGGACACAGCACAGCAAAGGTCAAAACTTATGCTGAGGTGGTTATGCCTTGTTCCAAGTACTGTAATGGTTTATATTTACTATACATATATATATATATTTACTATACACATATATATATATATATAAAAAATGGCTTGGAAAATCGCCAATACATCAGTTTAAAAAAAACTGTTACTACCCTCGTTGTTTTGTAAATTAAATGTTGCCTAGTAATGCAAAATGCAATTAGTCAAGACTAGTAGACAAGCCTATATAAACAAAACAAATGCCAACTCCAACCTTGAGCCAAGCTTCAGATATTGTCTTTTGGAATCGCACCGCTGACTTGATTCCATCCAATACCAGCGTAACATTGTCTTGACTGCTGACAGAAACTGGACTGGTGGAGGACCTGCTTGTAAAATTAGATCCATTGGATTAAATCATGAAAAAATTAAATACCTAATTGAGTACTTTAAGTTTATGTATTATTACGGCTAGGACACAGAATAGTCTTACACTGTTGAGCCTTTGCGTTTTATTCGGCTCTGGGAGGCCTGCAGAATTGGAGGGAGAACACAAAGCTCTAGCTCCAGTTTCTTACGAAGCTCTCCTAACACCTGAATACAGGAATACACAGAAAAGTAGAACACATTTTAAAGAAGTGGTCAATAGGGGGCAATATTAAAGTAAAAATGCTATCACACATGCAACATAATAACATTAAAAATATATCTACTGTAAACACCCATAAACACTAACTCTTCACATAACCCCCAAATCTAACAAATAAACAACATTTCTCAGAACCAATGCAGTAGACAAGGCTTCAGGTTCGGACCTCATAAGCATCAGCAGTAGAAGTAGAGATGGAATGCAGGATGAACTTCACCACCACAGGAAGGTCCTCCAGCTGTACAGCAGCTAGAGTGGCCATGACAGCACCTCGAACCTGACATAGCAACACAACGCTAAAGCACATCCTCTGTGTCACCTTCATACTTACTATTTACAGTATATGGTATAAGTACACTACCAGTCAAAAGTTTTAGAACACCTAATTTGTCCAGGTTTTTATTGAAATGCATGCAGTTCAATGTGTCACTGTACTCTGAAATGAAAGAATAGAACAAATAAACATTTTAAGTTAAAGAAATCATAGAATCACTTTAGAAGCCAAACTGTATTCTAAATGTTTGACTTAAAGTTGCCACCTTTGGCAAAACAGCTGAACATACTTGTGACATTCTTTCTACAATGGAAATCAAATCAAATCTTCATTAAGATCTTCCCAGCTGTGTTGCCATAAATGTGTGGTACTTGTTGGTTGCTTTGCTTTCACTCTTCTGTCCAATTGGGATGCCAAACCAGCTTAATGGGGTTTAAGTCTAGTGAGTGTTCTTAAGCTTACCATCTTGTTCTTTTTTCCTAAGGTATTTCTGGCATAGCTTGGACTTTATCATTATTGGGTCATTATCCTGCTGTAAGATGAACCCCTGAAAAACCAGGCGCATACCAGAGCATATTGTATGGCACTGCAGAATGCTGTGGTAGACGTTTTGGTTCAGGGTGCCTCTCACTCTACAATTTACTACCCTGGATCCAGTAAAACCGCCTATACCATCACACTTCCTCCTCCATGTTTGGCAGTTGATGTCACACACTAGTAACACTTTTCGCATACGCAAAGGTGTACAAAAATCCAACGTGATCAAAGATTTAAATTTTTTATTCATCATTCCATAACACCTTCCAGTCTTCAGTAGTCTATTGCCGGTGTTTCATCACCCAGGCAAGTCTCTTTTTCTTATTCTGACATCTTAGCAATGGCTTTCTTGCTGTCAGACCTGCAGCTCAAAGTCTCCTCTTTACAGTTGACAGAGACTTGCTTAGTATGACCTCTGTTAAGCTGTGCTTGAAGCAGTTGTCTTGTGAGCTGCCTATCACGCAAGATGTTGACTCTCAGAATCTTGTCTTCTGATTTTGTTGTGGCACTTACCATTGTACCATTTCAAGCTATTAATTGGACTTGAACTGCTTGAATTTCAATAATAAACTGGAAATATTGGGGTGTTCTAAAACTTTTGACCGGTAGTGTAGATGTAAGATCGTATGCTGTGTGTGTGTGTGTGTGTGTGTGTGTGTGTGTGTGTGTGTGTTACCTCTGCCAACAACGAGGAGCTAAGGTTCAAACTAGAGAAGGCATCCAGGATGGGGACAGTCAACATGGTGTTCTCCTGGAGCAAGGCGCTACAGAGGACGGAGAGGTCACCATGTGAACACAACCATTAAAATAGACATGAGCGTCACTTCCGCCTACAGGTTCACTTCCCACCCACTTGAGCTCCTTGGCTAGATCGCTGTGCTGAGAGTCTTCCAGGATCTCCGGTAGGCTGGTGATGATGTCACGCTGAATCTCCACTGGCACCACCGACACCAGCGTCATGAGCTTAGCTGCTAGTTCCTGCAAATACGTTGCAGATACAGTAGGTCAGACCAACACTTCACAAGGGACATCAAGGTGATGATTACTACAATGGAACAGGAGACTTTAATATTTGAATGATAAAATACTTGATTATGTGGCTTGACAGAACATATAAGGTAAACTAAATAGTATAACTACCTTGCTGTCAATGACTCTGTCCAGCCATTTGAGCTGGTTAATAATTAAATGGGGAATATTGAGTCCGCCATCTTCAGTACTAGCGCAAGGAAAAACACAACACAAAGATGAACTAATAAGTAATTGAACCTAAAACAAATAATGTGTGACATACAGGACCAGTGACTTATGCAAATACATACAGTACCTATTTAACATGAATTCAGGAAGTTTCTCAAACAAGGTATTGATGATAGACGTCTATATTGTAGAAAGAGAGAATGATGGGTTTTAAGGTATGTTCTCAGTTGTAGACTTTCAGACTTCACAACACACTCATGGCTGCCAACAGTGATAGACATTTGACAAGTGACATCCTGTGTTTCATAAACTGTAGTCATACCTGTAGCATTTCAATTCCCAGCAGCATGCGCAGCAGACTCTCCTGGAAGGAGCTGACAGAACTATAATACAGAAAATTAAGTGGCCTATAAATTCTGCAGACTTGGAGATAGGTGTTAACATGATAATAATCCAATAGCAGTATTATCTGAATATCAGAGCCAAATGGCATCACATGCTCTATTTAAAGTCACCTGGAGTCCCCATCAGATATTTTTGGAACACAAGGAAGCAGACAGTTCCTAAATGTCTCTGGGTCCTCAATGTGAGATTCCAAGCCACTGATAAACTCCTGAACAATCTTTAAGGCACAGAAGAGTTAACAGATTAAACCATCCAAGGTGATTCATGAATGTGATGAGGGATTATAACAAGTGGTGTTGATTTCACAATAATACTATTGATACTCACACTAGGATACCTGGGACTCTTACGTATCTGTTGCTGTATTCTTTTCTGGAAAACTACTTGATCGACAGCTAGAAGAAAGAAAATAGATAGATGTCAACCTTTACCTGATTTCAATGAATGCACATATTATCATGGTTCCGGTATGTTAAAATAAATTTAGATTGTGTTTACCAATTTCGTTAGATGTGCCACCATGCCTCAAAATGACACCTGCCTCTCGCAAAAAGACACCAAATACAGAATCATTAGTTTCCTCTTGAACAATTTCCTTAGTGAGGCGACCAGTGTTGCGACTCTTCTTCGCTTCTGAGAAGGGGATAACATGACAACACCATGAACAACAGAGAACATAGTAAATAATGGCAGTGACATGAAATTAAGTTAAAGGTACACTCCTTAACGTGTGTGCCTGGGATTTCCTTTCAGACCAGTGTTACAAAAATATTGTTCTACATTTTAAATTCAGAGCACTTCCTTCCCAGTACACCTTAACGGTAAGTGTCTCGCATTCCTCTCTTCTCCCCTTAAAAGACTCAGGTTAAAATCTTGTCTCTAGCACTTGCACTGTAGTGTACACTTAAGTTGGGTTAGGTGAGCCTTCCAACATAATCGAGGAGTGTACTACATGTCCTACATCCTACATGTTGCATAAATGTAGCCTAGACTAGTGTTACATTAACGTACTAGTGGTCTGGTTCGCAGTAGTTTCGCCTTTATCCGCAGATGAACGTCGCTTCTTACGCATCATCTAGAGAAAAGTACAGTTACGTTAGTACAGTAACGTAGTCGAAACATTAGCATTATAAACAATAGAGCAAAGAGCTAAGGTATGTCAGAATTAACACTTGACTGACTGGGAAAGTCTGCAAATACTGTTACGGTACACACTATGGTGATTTTACTTCTAAATATCTTGAATTTAACCTCTGTTGTAGTATATGTAAGTATATGTAGTATATGTATTAGCTGTCCAAAACCCCGCGATTGAAAAGCGAGACCTACTGTTTCCACCTGAGACAAAGATGAACCGTAAAGACAGCAAATGTACACACAAATTCTCGCGCCAACGTGAGCGCAGAAACGTCACTTTCGGTTAGGGTTCATCTGACAATATTCTTAAACTAATTCATATTATAAAACCATCAAAAACGATTTTACCAATACATAAAAAATCCGTTCAGATTAATTTGTAAATGTAAAATACACGCGTTTGTTCCACTGAAGTACAGGCAAATCCAGAAGCAATGAATTTGATTTCATATGACACCAAATATGAATGTTTTAAGACGGTTTCTATAAATGTACAAATGGGTAGGCGTGTTGTCCTAACAATGGTTGGCCGTACTAGTTGGCCAACAGTGTAAATCAGCCCGTCCTTTATTTCGGGCGGCGCTTTGTAACTAAACTCTCACACCCAGGAGACCAGTCTATTTCCTTCTGCGCCACCTTTGCTCAGACGTCAAATAAGAGAACCACGTCGTTGTGCTTAGTTGAGAAAGAAAGCAAGACGGCAGTTACAGCAAGAATGGCGAAATCATTTTATGATTTGACCGCTAAACTTTTAACAGGAGAATTGTTTAATTTCTCCTCCCTAAAAGGCAAAGTTGTACTAATCGAGAATGTTGCGTCTCTCTGAGGCACGACCACCAGGGATTATACTCAGATGAACGACCTCCATGAGCGCTATTCCAGCAAGGGGTTTGTGATTCTGGGAGTTCCCTGCAATCAGTTTGGACATCAGGTAAATAACTAGCCTCTTGACCTTCAGAAGAATTGCAACATGGCACTGCCATTCGCACATGTTTCTATAGTTAATTATACAACATTTATATTTTGAAAAAAACTTTTTTCCCTAGTAAGTTTATATATTTGAAAATGAAATGTAATGTCGACTCGGTATCTTCTTCAGCGGGCAGTAGAAACGTGTGTTTTATATTAATGTGGCTGTATTCCTGCTTTTGTTTAGGAAAACTGTAAGAACGAAGAGATCCTCCAGTCCCTGAAGTATGTTCGCCCTGGTAATGGATTTGAACCCCAGTTCCAACTCCTTGAGAAAACCGATGTAAATGGGAAGGATGCACACCCACTTTTTGTATTCCTCAAGGAAAAGCTTCCATTTCCCAGTGATGAGCCAATGCCCTTGATGAGTGACCCGAAATTCATCATTTGGAGTCCAGTCTGTAGAAATGACATCGCATGGAACTTCGAGAAGTTCCTTATTGGGCCAGATGGTGAGCCGTATAAGCGCTACAGCAGAAGGTTCCTGACCAGTAGCATTGAGGAAGATATCAATACACTTCTTAACCGTGTCACCTAAACCGTCCTAAACCGTCGCTGTGCGTTTCTAACACAACTGTTGAGAAACATGTCGACGCATCACCTGTGCTCTGTTGTAAATAATGTCCGTGTTTAGTAATTTTACTATGTGAAGGTATCCTCTTAAACCAAGCCAATTGTCAGGAGGATATCTGATGAAATGTAAAAGACTTAACTTCTTGCATTGTTTTCACATAAAGCACAGTTTTGTTTGAAGGTTTTGTTGACCAATAAATTTACTTTTTCTAAATTACTTTTGACTATATTTCTTCATGAGTCAGAGAAAGCAACAGGCCTACATGATTTTCCATGTAAACATGGTAGCTACCTGTATCCAAAAGGTTAACCATACCACTATTTTAAGGGTAAGTCAATCCACAATTACGATTTCTTTTTTTCCCTGTTTCACTGCAATAATAACAAAATCTTATTTTGTAATCTTTCAAGTTTACATGGGTCATTCCTGAAATTGCAACACCTTGTCTGGTACACTTGGTACACACCAGAAATGTCATAACACACTCGTACAATTATGAAACGTCAGTCGTTATTATACAACATCTTGCATGACTGATAATACATTGGCCATAAACTTAGTTCCTGGATAATATTCTACAGTACATGTGTAGTGGAGCTGTAGCCTATTATTTATTCATATGTTAAAGCAACTTGTCCAAACAGAAAGTGCTGTTTAGGCTTCCAGTCTTTATTATACTCTCATTCCAAGTATCAATTATAAACAAATATTGGCAAAGTGATAGTGTCATTTATGTTTTGACGTGAAATAGTGTGTTATATACATCTATTTAACTTTTAAGTTTCTTGTGATTTTGGGAAGACATGACTTGACTGATTTGGGAAATCTGAGAATAATTTAAATTACTATACAGCATTACAGATAAAGTAAAGGCTTTCTAGTTATTGGCATTAAATGTGAATGTATTTTTCTAAGGACATAATCACTGCAGGACCAGTCAGCAAACAAGGACACTTGCGGTCCCCACATACAATTGCATGCTGTTGTGCCACATGAAGAAAAAAATTTATTTAAATTAACGCTAAGGATTATCTATAAAGTATTACCATCTGTTCTCGGGACACTCAATATTGAGTAGCTGAGATACCCTTCTACAAGAAAGCAATTATTGATTACTGCCTGACACCTGCAAAACATATGGTTGACAAGAGCTATGGGCAGCATCATCTAACTATAGCATATTAACCAAGTATTATGTGGTTATCTTTATTTCATTGACACAATATTCATATTTTATTTACCAGCGCAGCAGTTAACTAAATTCATGTGTATAACTTTGCTCCAATCACCTGCATCCACACTATAAACACACTGAGGATGATGTTCTGCCCAAATTGTGATTGATTGCTATTCAGCAGCAGCAATTTCAAGTTTTTAATGAATTAAGCACCACTTAAATACTAGTTTATTTTGCTTCACTCAGTGTGCTTTGTAGATATCAAATAAACAGCCATTTCAATACAAAGCTGCAATAATGTACAAGACTGAATGAAAAGCCAGTGAGCTGGGGGTCCACTCAGGCAGCAACCAAAAAAAAAAAAAAAAAGATACATTAAAAGACCTTGAAATAGCATATCAAGGACCTCAATTGTAAGGTCAAACCATACAATTTAATTATTTCTACATATACAAGAAGCAGATAGATAATGAATTCTTAAAAAATTCAAAGTGCCTCCTTTTAAAATCAGGTTGCAGGAATCAAAGGCCGCTCTCATATTTATGACAACAAACAATTCTTTCCAAAGTAAATCCAAAACAATTATTTGCAGGATAGGAATCCTCTTAGAGCTAAGGGTCTTGAGAGAGGTGACAAAACTTGCATGCTGCGCTTTAAAATGCAGGGGTTATGGTTTTACAAGTTAAAGGCCCAGATCAGAGGACCCTGCACTCTGAGGTTTAGATTGCAACACAGACCCAGCATGCCAGGAACACAACTGCCACAGATCATCCATAGCAGTGGGGATCCTGGCAGGGCTTTTCTTAATGGATCAATACTTTACAAGTTGATCCACAAGTTAAAACATGTGTGCACATCAAAATTAGATATTACAGCTTTGCTTCTGCACAGAGGGCTCATTTGATGAAACACAGGACCTAGAGTTTCTAGAATACTTCACAGTTGTTACACTTTACTACCATGTACAACTTGGAACGCTTTGGTTGAAAACAAGATCTGCATTTGGCTTTTTTTAAATTATTTTTATTTTTGACTGTTCCTGTGGGTAACCAACGTTTGTTTACCTATGCATTTGAGGGCACTCCTAACATTCTGTTTGTCCAGTGAGAAGCTCTATAGCCATTTATATTCATATTTTCTTTCCCGACTGATACACTAAATTCATAAATCCAGGAAGGAAGTCCCTCAAGGTCACTGCTGACAAGGCGTTTGGCTCTAGATGCAAAAAAAAAAAAAAAAAAAAAGGAAAGACTAAAAATTAAATGAAATCACAGGGAAGGTAGGGTTAATCGTGTTGACTTTGCCAAGTCCTCTGTCACTCAAGTAGCTCTGCGTGTGCATTCGAGTGTCCACTCGCGATATAAGATTCAGTGGTTGTCCGTTACAGCATCAGTGTTGCTTAGTTAGTGTCCATGTGATCGTCGGCTACTTCAGGGGCTCCTCCCAAGGAGGCAGAGGGCTGAGGCTTGGAGGGGGACTCCTCGTCTCTGCGTTGGTAAAACAGCACGTAGGCTGCTTTCGTCTGCAACACAACAAGGGTTGATGATCACAAAAACAAAACACTTGATACAGGTCTAGAAGATGAGAAACCAGAGCACGTGCTATTCATTGGTCAGAGCTAATTAGGAAATTATCTTCTTGGAGATACAAATGGAAAATACACCAAAAACTCTTTAGATTGAACCGTACCACAATTTGATCCTCTGAGGCAGATGAAACACTGCTATCGTCAAAGTAATGCCACTTTCCGTCCACTTTGTTCTTGCCATATGCTGTGTCTGTTGAACAGAAAATAATGATATTTGATATCGCCTCACACCATTTGTTTGTTAAGGAAAGGAGATAGCCTAGCCAGGCATGGGCTGAGCAAACTGATGGTCATAATGAATATTGATGTGAAAAGCTCCTTGTAATTAATTACATATTAATAAGCCAACACCCTTAGAGAAAAGAGATAAACTTACAGTGGCCTCCTCCCATGCCGCCATAGTGGTTTGAGACAGCGATAAGGTCATAAATGTAGGGGCCAGCCTTAGGATCACACACAAACTCAGACATGTTCAGATCCCTGAAACAGAAAAACAATTTTAACTACAGCGTACATAGAAAAACAAAGACTTCATTTTTATAGCCACAAAAGGCCTGATGCTTATCATTCAAAGCAGACAACATATATAGTGTGTGTGCACACTGGATAGCAAAATGTAATTCAAGGACACACTCATTTTTTTTGTTGGAGACAGCATGACCAAGCATGAGTCAGCTTTCTGAAAGTAGGACAGCAGTGGTTCAGTAACATCTCTCTGTAGCTTCCTTGTTTTTAGTGGATTAAGTTACTCAACAAGGGTGAGGAGCAAGAGCTGGTTTTCATTCAGAATAATATAAAGACAAAACCAGTATCATGAATACACAAGTAGTTTTACACCAGATGACAAGGTTCTACTGTTCAGTTGCATACTTCAATGATAAGGAATATGTACAGTAGAATAGCACTACAATAGATAAAGTTCAACCTGGAGGAAGTATAATGTGACCATCAGCCTAGTTCCCCCCCCACAAAAGGGGTGTGTATGTAAACTTTTTATTTATTTATATATATATATATATATATAACTTCCTCATTCACCTACACATGAACAGTAACGCCCTCTAGTGTACAAGTGTCCTAATAATCATGACAATCTCATTGTTTTCTCTTTGAAGTACACTTGATAGACAAATTAAAGCTACACAAAATGTACTAAGTCCTTCCTTAAAACTAAACTTTAATGTCAAATCCTGCCCTGCCCACATACTTGACTGGGAAGTCCACCACAGTGTCCAGCTTGTCTCTCCAGCACCGGTTGTAGGAGAATCGCTTCAAATGGACTACAAGAATGCGTGGCAACGACCACAGGTCAAACTTCTTGGTGGCCTGCTGGTGTTTCTTACAGGTGGGACAATACCTGCGTTAACAAGAGCACTTGTGAGATTGACAAATCAAACCAGTGACTCAACAAGTACCCCTGGTTCTGAAGCAACATACCACGGGTCATGTTCTCCAAGCGTCTCCATGGTAGTGAAGAGCTCGATGCAGTCCCTTAGAGCCACGGTGGTCTTCTTCTTCTGGGGTTGGAGAATGCTCTCGTGCTTCTCAAAGGCCTGGACACACAACATATATTCAAATGAAAGATGGCCTATAGCACAATGGCCTGTGGGCGTGGCAGAAAACAAGTGCCGACGGCTAATCAAAAGCCACCGACCTCTGCTTCCTGATCGTCGTAACACGATTTCTTCGAGTCCGAATCCCAGTCTATCGCCACTGTGGAATGTGCTGCAGAGAAACAAACCTTTGAAACAAACTTCTTTTTGTAATGAACACAAGGCCAACCAATCCTGTCAAAGTAAGGTGATTTCTATAGTAATACTGACGGTTTAGTTTGAGGACGTTTCCGTCACATGGCAGAGGGCTGATATTGGCTGTCCCGTAAGAGTTGACCATGCTGAAGGTGAAGAGCTTGGGGGGTGCAGAGCACATCTTGGGGGGTGCAGAGCACATCTTGGCCGGCTCCCCTTTAGAGCCGTGTTCCAAATCGGGGGTGTCTTCCTCCTCTTCGTCCTGCTCCGACCGACCATTCTCTGGCTCAGGGCTGACCTGGTGGTCCATAGCCTCCTCCTCACCTACACACAGGAACACATGAGACACACTTGCATAATACATGCAGTCTTGGCTTGCTATTGCTATTTTTAGGTCATGTTTACTTTGCACGGATTTAACCCCGTGTTCAGGACAGTGTGATGTTGACAACGCACGTGAACAGCAGTGGACTGAACGCCAGGTTTCAAAAACACATATATACATATTTATATATACATACACATATTTATACATACACACATTTATATATTTATACATAACATACACATTTATATATTTATTTATATTTACACACACAAATTCAGAAAACCATCCCAACGTGGCTCTGATTGGTTGAGAGTTGTCCAATCACCTGCTTTATTTGATTGACACCGCCTCTAGTCATACGTGACTTTGAATGGAGTGTTCAGTATATTATAGCCTACAAAGCAGCACAACTTAATAGAATACCAGCATCACAGTTTTCTCAAGATTGTGATTGGAGGTGCAGTGCTTTTACAGGGCAACATCAAGTCAACCACGAAGATGAACTGCTCTGAGCAGTTTAGAGATGCAGCATGAATTGCCATGACAGCATACCTCTAGTAAAACCTCTGCACCTTTTGTAGTATGGGTTTATCGGCAGGTTACACCCGACGTCAAAGATACCATAAGACAGTAACCAGCTTCATAGTATAGGCCCTTGGCATGATCCAGTAGGTCAGCTTACCATCGCATAGCCCATTGGGCCCATTGCGGGTGTCCACGTGGTTGCTGTTGTTACTGGAAGTAGTGCTACAGGATGCCCCTTCCGACAGAGGGCTGCCACACCCACTCACGCTGGTGCTGACACTAGAGGATGCTGAACATTCGGCTTGGCTGCAGCTGGCGAAGCTGGCCGAGGCAGAAGCTTTGCTTTCACTGCAGGGGTTGGGAGCCTGCTTCACATAGCGCCTGTGATAACGAGAGCAGGGAAGATGGTCAGTTTGGTACACACTAACCCAGACCTGAAGCAACAGTACAGATAGTCCGACTGACATTTTATGACCCCATATCAAGGACGTGATGATTTTTTATAAGAGCCAATCATTTCATATCCTCACATCTTAATAATTGTTGCCATATGCCCAAATCTAATCATGTTTGTTTCTTGCTTTCCCTCTTAAAAAAAAGAAAAAAAAGAAATAAAGAAAGATATAAGGAAGCTTTTTGATATTTGAACTCGTTCAAAACAAAAACACCTCCATTCAATGCCATAGGGTGCTCCCTCAGAAGCTCCGCCCCATAAATTGCGAAGGCTAGGGCATTGTTGTTGTGTGTGTTCTGCACCACTGTGTGTTCCTGTGTAGAAGTACCAGATTATATTTTCATCACGCACAGAGAATGATTAAGATAGCGGATCATGAGGACATGTATTTGCTTATAATAGCTTACTTTAAGATGCTTTATCTTCATAGATTGAGGGTAAACGCTGCAATAAAATCCCAATTATACTACCACTTACAAAATGGGTTTTAGAGGTCTGATTTCAAGCAGAATAAGAATCTTGTGTGTTTAGCTACGGCTAAACAAGGAAGCGGTTGGGGAGATGCGGTGCTGATAAGCCATCTAAGTGCAGCCAGGCATATGAGTGTCAGTGCGTACCCACCCGATCCTCTCCAGGATCTTGTGGTACAGGACTTCTGCTGTGAGGTTGTGTCTGGGCACGGTGATAAGCAGGGGCTGGCCAAACAGCATGGTGCCTGTGGAGCCGCCGTGCTTGGAGTGGCGCTCCCTGAAGTACACAGGCAGACTCATCCTCTCACTGTCCTCCTCCTGCACCTCGTACCTGCCAATGGCATGGACACGCATAGTAAGCATCACTTACTTCAGCAATAGGGTCTTGCCTCATATCCACTAGATACAGTATCTTACTGTGTCCTTTATTTACACAGCTCTCTATTATATATTGGAGAAATTGATTTTATTGTATGTTTCTATTTTCCACCATGTAAGCTTATAGCATATTTTAGCATATTTTTTTTTGTTTTTTGTTCTTTTAAAATATCTACAGGAACAACAAATACATTTCTCTATTTTTTTACCAATCTGGTTGGTTTGTTGACAGCTAGAATACTACTTACACAAAGATGTCATCTTTCTCCATTATTTGGTTAAGGCCATCATCCCGCCTGTAAATTTTATGGAAGCGGTGATTGTAAACATCTGCCACCACCATCTAGAGACACATACAGACCAGGGGGTTTTATGAACAACAAATCAATCACATAGCTTTGCCTGGCTGACAGGAAACACTTGCCCCTCTGGCATCTCTTACGTTTTCTGGAGGGATTCCACTATTTCTGGACAACGCGCTGCAGAGGTCTGACACTGTACCCAGTTTGGGCACCACCACTCTGTACTGAATGATAATAAACACATATAGAAAACCTCCACTTTAAATGCCAATTGGAACGTGATGTTAAGGATATCTGATAGACAGAGTTTTAATGATCAGCCTCACCTGCGTGGGTCTAGACTGAGGGTCTGACCGCACCAGGAAGACCTCCATGGTGCGGTCCTTCTTCATGGGGAGAGGCAACGTGAGGTAGCAGAAGGGGTCAAATGTGACTGAGACCTTGGAGCACTCCGGACACACCAGCGTGGATTTGAAGAGGCCATGGAAAATGTCAACTATAATTGAGTCATTACGTAAGCGGTGATTAGTCCAGGCTTCCTTTGCTACAATCTGGAATGTAGAAACCAGGAGAGAAGGGGGAATAAAATATTTAAAGAATAGGAGAATAGAATAAGCTTGGGCGACAGCCAATCAGCACTGGAACTTTATACTCATATTCAAAATAAGTTTAACATCAACATGACCTGAGACAGAATTTAACACCATTACACAGGTGCCATCAGATGACATTGTTCAACTTCAACAGTAAGTCCATTGACTGCACCTCATCTGGACGCCCCTCTGCATCTCTAAGGGCCAGGTAAGGCTTCTTCTTGACACGGTTTAGATCTTCATGGAGGCCGTCCAGGAGGAAAGCCAACAGCTCTTGGGAGTCCTGCTGCTGGTAGCCTGAAAACTGGGGGGCAAATCTTCCAACCTGGGTCTGGAACATAAATATAGAAATACTATTTTAAATGGCTGTAGCACAGACAGACCCTTTTCCACAAACTCACTCTAGTAGCACTGAAAAGAAAATGAATCATCTCAATGATATTTCCAATGATTTACTCTAATTAATAAATTGGCCAATGGTGCAAGTTTTAGCTGGGAACCCCTGCAATTTTTGTTGCAAGTGTGCATTTTGGCTGAAGACAGGATGAGTCTGACACCACTCACTTTGAAGGTACGTGGAGCAACATAACTGCTGCGACTGAGCCACATCTGCTTGACCAGATCAGCGTAGGCCTCTGCAATTTCCCCCCTCATTCCCAGTGGATTCTCCCGGTTGATCTCCGCCTCATACTGGTCATTCAAGAAGTATTCTGTGAGGGGGGATGCATTGCTCAGGCACTGCAGAGAAGAGTGAAAAGGTGTGGACAGTTACATAGACAAATATACCTGGGGGTAAATAGGCATGCCATTCTTTGTTGCGGTCTGCTTTTGCAGGAAAATAATTACAACTTGAGTTACAGTCCTACCTGAAGGGCTGAATTCATGAAACATGTGTTTCCCAGATTACTGAGACCACACAGGCCAGGCTGGGAGTGTGACTCTCTGTAGTTGTAAGAGGAGCTGTACGAATTGTAGCCCCCCAACCTGTTAAAGAACAGAGCTATCAATGATGTCAACTCATAACAGTTTAATAAACTAGAGAGTAAATGCACTTTGATTGAAAACATTTTAAGCACATACAATCACTTTCTCAATGCCTATGAGCTGTCAACTGCTATTATTGTATCCAGAAAAGATGTCACTGGTACTGGATGCTGATGAATGCAGTAGATGCATGGTAGAAGGGACTACAGATTCATAGGGTACTTTTAACTAACTCATTTGTATTTAAATGCATTACAAAACCAAACACAGAGCACCATAATATGAGCATAGTCAACACACACTCATACAATATTAAATAGACTATGCTGGTATGATGGGCAAAAGTGTTCTTGCCTGTTGCCAGGAGAGGTGCTGTTGTTCAGTGTGTAGCCAGCGGTACTGCTGCTATCGCCATTGGTAACTGTTGAGGAGATAGTTGCAGAGGAGTTGGGGGACAATTTTGGGGAGGTAGTAAAATTCCTCGGTGGGGTTGCGCAGGATCTGATGAACAAGACAGAAGACATGTATCAGTGAGCAACATATAAAATGAATCGTGTCAGTACTCTGCGGAAGTTATCAGTTCATTTTCGAAAACCCACCTCCAGTATGCTGTATATAAGATTTAGTTATTTTCACTGCCAAATCCAATTGCAAAACATTTAATATACTGCCACACATTTTTCACAAATGATATTTTCCATGTTCAACATTTTTATGCATTTGTTAAAGTGGTACTTTGCCTTGTCATTTGATTTTACTGTAAGTATTCACTTCCACTAAACGTGTGTTTGTGCACACCAGTAGCCTAGGGACTGGGAGCATTCAGGGTGAAATAATCGCTGGCAAGTGTCACCTTTTATCTTGCCTGCTGTCAGGATCTGTTGAAATTCAATATAGCATTTTATCTGCAACTCCTAAGACTGTATGGTATTAATGCAATATTGGCAGAAACTGGATTTTAAATTATGGCTGCTGTTTTTTTTTTAATTATGGCTGCTGGGACATTTGGTCCCAGTGATCAGCATGGATTACTTTAGTTAGACTGAGTGAGTTAAATACCATTTCCAATAATTATGTGATTATAGAGAAATGAATATGTGCGTTGATGGTATCTTACAGTTACTGGTCATTGCAATAGAAGTGCCAACCAATTTGGCATGATTCTTTCATTGTGTGTCACTATGTTCATTCTCTATCGCTGATAGCTATAAAAGGATCATGAGTCTTTCATGGCATTTCAGTGTGTCACTATGTTCTTTCTATTCTCTTCCCATTTTCCCTTTAGGGAAATTTTAAGTAGTAAAGTAAATATGAGGACAGGTTTAAAGACAAGGTGAAACACTAATCATCACTTGTCCTGGATAAGAAAGGTATTAACTTACTTTGGAAGGGAGGCTTGTCTGGGCCATGTGCCATCCTCATTCTTACGTTCAATTACAAGCACCTGTTGGACAGAAAGTAGGTAAAAGCCAAACACGCATGTCATCTAATCTCAGATTCAATACTAGTCTCCGCCAAGAAATGCCAAAGATGCCTTTCATCTGCCTACGTTACTATTCACTAAAAATACTTTACCTGTATTACAGTGGCAGACAAAAGTTTGTGTTTACATGCTTCAGACTCTAAACAAGGCACCATATTTAAAATAATAAATAGAGTAATTATTACAACTGTAATACATGTACAGTATACACACACACACACACACACACACACACACACAGAGTGGGGCCCCGTGTCTTTATATGTCAGGGTTGACCAAAAGTAAAAAAGGACTAGCCTAACAGTGATGCGGAATGGTTGGACTGTAAATATGATCTACTGTACCTGTCCTTGAAAGAGTCCAGCATCCTGTACAGTGCTGTCTGGCTTGTTCAGCTGCTCAAAGGTGTTGCTCATGTATTTATTCCAGAGCCGTGTCTCCTTTTCAGATGGGATTTCAAAGAGTGACCTCATCTCTTTCTCAATGGTATCTAAAGGAAATAAATATTTATTACATCCTTAAAACATTATTTGGTTGATATTTTAATAATGTAGGAGTGTGTCAATCAACTGGCCTATCTAAAACAAAATTACATCAAGCTGAGCCTTACCTATGGTGTCAGCTTTACTGAAATGCCGTGTCACTACATTTTCCATGTTGTCATTCTCACACAAGTTCAGCTCCAATAAATAGACTTCCACCTTACAGTGCTTGACAAACATCCCATGTTCAACCACCTGTTTTGAAAAAAATATTTATTAACCCTTGTAATGTACTCCGGGTCAGAATGACCCAAATCACTAGCTTTTGTGGCAGATAGAAGGCGCTAAAC
>JAODUG010018738.1:0-17673 GCA_027564795.1 Aphredoderus sayanus
TTTGTAGTGTGAAGCACATTGTGTTACATGTATTTGTATGAAAAGTGCTATATAAATAAAGATTGATTGATTGATTGGGGTCCAATCAAACAGAAAAGCGTGCCGGGAGAGAGGTGGTGGTGCTTAGCCGTGCCAGATGGAAATGCCGAAAGCGGTGTAAGGGCACAGCGCGATACGTGAGGATCTGTATCCTCCCATGGTTCGTGAGTGTTCTCCAGACCGTTATCTCATCTAATGGAGCGCAGCCGGCCAAACGCAGCTGAGCCCAAGGCCTGTCTCCGCTCCACGGTACCCAGTACCACACCGCACGATGGTTTCAGACAGTGTCTGGCCCACACATAAGCATGCGTGGAAAAGAGAATGCATGTTTGGCATGGTGACGAAGTTTAGACGTTTAGAAGTGCTGCCGATAAGTACATCGTTCATTTATTTAGCTGTCATAAAATTACACAAACTAATTATTTTAACCACACACTCACACACACACACACACACACAGGTGGTGCCTATAAGCCGGTAAGTTATAAAGTTATAAATAGCTGTTCATACACCATGGCCATATTACTCTGAGGAAGACGCCTATGCGTTGAAACGTCAGTTTTTATCTTTTTATGGATTAAAAGATTAACGAGATTGATTTCAGCCTGATGTTTGAGTGCTCCAGCGTTACCTTTTTCAGTGGCAAGTACCTTGTTGAATTTTGTCATTGTTGTTGAGCACCCTTCCTATCAATTATTCTTTTCTTTTTCAATGTTAGAATTTCTTACATTTTCCTCTCCTTTTTCAATGGCCCCCCTTGGGAACCACTGCCACAGTGCTCATAGAGCACGGGTGTGTTGGTCTGGGCTAGTGTGTGAGCAGGCGAGTGTGCCCTGCTGTTTTGTGGGACGTGCACGTCTGTCAACGGGCGTCTTTTGATAGCTCCCGCTCGTGCGTCTGTGTTTTACACCCGCGTTTGCCTGGTGGTGTTTTTTGGAATAACGCCAATAACAGCCTGGAGAAGGGGGCCGCACACAAGGACCAGGGAAATGCATTACAATGTCAACAGCAAGGCGGACGGCAGTGGGAGTTTCACTCAGTCTCAGACGGACAGACATACAGGCTTAGGGGGTAAACACTAGCCAAAGGCCCGGTCATCTATCTGAAAGCAATTACCCTTCAATACCCTATCACAGTATCGGCTGGATATAACAGACAAAACGGCATTTGAAGCTGATGGCAAATAACGGCGCTGATGAAGGTGGAAAGGAAGCACAGCAGACTGGAGGTCAGAATAAATAACACGGCACAGAAGGCAGAGGATAAATAACTGATGTGGCTGAAGACGTGATTAACTGTGGTGATCCTGCTTACTGTATGGTAGTCAGTCTTGGGCTGTTATTAACAGGACAATAATAGAGCACAGTAATATGGTTATGTAAGAAAACAAATTGATCCATCGATAAACAAAAAAAATAGGATTAAGAAAACATAAGAAAACCCTTTAGGGCCATGTGTCATTCATTATGAACAAACGTTTTCTCCCCTCCCAGCAGAACATTCCATTTCAATTGGTGTTAATCAACACGCCACAACCTGATTGGCTATTGACTGGGAGCAAGAGGATAGGTTGCAATCAAGACATATTGTCAGACCTGGGGCCAACTTAGACTGGCTTTAACTAAATCCACGTAAGTAAGAAAAACTCAATATTATTCGCTTCCAGATTGGAGCAGACGGCAACACTGGACGTTGTGAGCTAAAACATTGTTTGTTATTTGGGTGAGAGGGAGCGGTTGCCCGCGGCGACGGCTACGCACCGTGCAGTGGTTCTGCTGCTGAAGCAGCGTGGGGACGTCTCCTCCGATGGGCATCTGCTTGGTGAGGTCCTCGTCCTTGGAGCAGATCCACCTCCACAGCTCCTCCAGGAGCCCCAGCAGGCGCGACCAGCGCTCAGCGCTCGCCTCCAGGTGGGCCCTGCCCAAGTGCAACAGCAGCGTCAGCTCATGCACGTACGATTACACTTATGCCTGCAGGGTTGACACTCTAAGTCAAATGTCATTCACTCTTTTTCCTGACTTTCCCTGACTGAAAATCTATCCGTGACCTACTGTATAATAAACTGGGGGAGGAATAGAAAGGACAACCAGCATGACGAAGGTAAACATACTGAAAATGAATATGATGATATTTTACTACTCATGTAAACATTCAAAGCAATAATCAGACCAGCACAATGCCCAATAACATTTTGATGAATGGCAACTACAATATTTAACATGATGCTAATTAAATTCCCTGATATTCCATGATTCACCACAAAACATGATCAAATGCCCTGACATTCCATGTCTGGAATAGATTTTTAAAATGTCCATGATATTCCTGAAATTCCATAGGGGGAACCCTGTGCTTTACTATTCAACATAGGATTGCACACACTCTGACATGACAAGGAAGCCTTTTAACTGTATTTTCCTGTAGCTCAAATCAAGACAGATCAATCGGGATCCCATTAGTGTTTCGATGAACTAATATTACCCCTGCAATTTAACACTACAATGCACATTTTTCTTTTAATCAATCAAGGAACACAAACACACCTCCCAATGTTGCTTTGTAATTATAATGTGGCGGCATAACTAATAATATGAAACCTTTTCTTCTTTTTTTTGCATGAAACCTTGTTTCCCTTAAGCTCTAAAGCACTCAAACAGGATAGGGCATTCCAATTAGAATCTAGTCTCATGTTTCTACACCCCCAGTAGTGTGGGAGGAGGTGGACACATGTTAGGGCACCATGCTTTGTGCAGATACTTTCTTCCGGGTATAATATGCACAGACAGCCGGCTGTTGCTGCTTACCATTTTAGCAGTAATTACACATGTGCTGCAATTAGGACTTAATAGGCTGTACACAATCGACCCACACAGTGGCTAAAACACACACACACACACACACGTGTACACCCGTAAACAAAGCTGACAGCTCAGCAGCAGTCCTCTCTTGTGGCAATCAAGTGAATAAATAACTGTGTACAGAATAAACAGTGTTATGGTAGCACTAAGGTAACACTATTTATCCAGTATTTTGGTAATGTCTTAATCACTTCCTCTCGTTCTTCCTTCAGGTTTGGTTTTTGTGCTCTGTTTTCAGAGCTCATTGTTCTCTTCACGCACTGACCTTGCCACACCACTCTCCCCACCACTCAAAAATCCATTTCCACGCCTCAATCCTGTGCCACACTTTAAATGCCCAGTGCAGCTCTTCCTGTTGACGGCCCTTTGAGGATTTTCATATCCATCTGTTTCAATTCCTCTTTCTATCCACTTTTTAGATAGTTAGTTATAGTTGGTTTTATGTCCTCAAAGTGTCTAGTTTATAGTTATTTACTTGTTCTTTTATATTCCACAGTGCAAAATAGTTAATCCTGAAGAAATTATCCCTGGCTGATTTATTTTTCTTGGAACTCTATATTACAGTTCTACTGTTTTTGTTTTATACCCCCTCTCCCCGCCCCACTTAATTGTTTATTACTGGTTTTTTTACAGTAAAGAAACACACACACACACACACACAATGTTTTTACCCATGCAAGGGTGGGGGCCGGCTCTAAGCCCCCTTAAGCTACGTCCCACGCCGGTGACTGTTGTCAGTCAACCGTATATCATCTGCCCACACCAAGCGTGCTATGGGGAAAAAAGTGAGCCATTTCACAGTGGATAGGTTGATATCAAGTGCACTGGCCGGCCATGGTAAATATTACATGACAAAGCCTCAGTGCCGACTTGACAAGCCACTGTACTCTTATGTACAGTGCATGGGATGGTATCTGATGGGCTCAGCCTCGCACAGGGTAGCTGAGGGGATACATTATGAATGAGGTGCACGTATCGGGGAGCAGATTTAAGTGGCGAGTGAATATTGTATGAAAGCCTTGAACTAAGGCTACATCTGGTGGTTTCTGCAGATTTGGAAGTGGGGGAGGGAGTGTTATTTACCTAATGTGTGTGTGATCAAACCCTTGCTGAAATAGCTAGCTTTGTACTTGAGAATATGAGTTGTAATGCTAGTTTATTAACTGGAGAAACACAGATATATTTTAGATACAAAACATGCGGCATGTAATGGGGAAACAGTTCTTCTCAAAGCAGAAGTTGGGACCAACCGTGAGGAAAACCATTTCGCTGACTTTATCTTAGCGGTACTGACCGGATGCTAGCCGACTTGCTCTTGAGGTCACTCCAGCGCTGGTTCATGTCATCCAGCCTATGCTGCAGGAACACAGCCTCGTCTGAGCTACCCAGTGCCTTGACCATCTTTGACTTGCTCCCATCCACGCTCTTATAGATGTCATTGTGGGCGTCAATCTCTGCCTGGATATCCTGCAAATACACACAGGAGGAGAGAAAATGAGTTGTTGATAACCTGGTAAAAATATTGGAACCTACAGTACAGTAGTGATACGTCAACATGATGAAGAAAGTTAGGCCTACTTGTGTAAAATCACTCGTACTGTACAGGCTGTCACAGATTATTTTTTCACAAAGCGTAAATGATACAGCTTCTTGAGCCTGGGTATGTCTACGGGGCAGTTTCTTGGTGCATTGGAGAAGTTTCCAGAAGGCTGAGGAGTTAGCGTTTTGCTGAAATGCCCTCTAGGCACCTTTTGAGTCCTGGCCATAGAGTGATTTGTGTCCATCTCGTTAAGTGGAACCCTCAACATTTCCTGGGGCATCTCCAGCAGTGCCTGGTGCACATAGTAGCAATGATACACTAAACTAGACTAGTGCATGCTAAGAAAATGCACTACTGTAACTAACTATAAAGCAATAAACACCTAGACTGGTTTGTACGCATGGATTTTGGCATGTCAGCAAGGGGCATGAACCAACTAATAAAAACAAGGCCTATTTGCAAACTACTGTGTAGTAAGGTGTGATTTATATGTGTGCATATTACCTTAAGAAGCCCATTTATTATATACAGTACAGTGCAGCACAGGGCTGAGAGTACATGAGTGTTTGTAGGCATACATGTTTTTTCAAGATAGGACCACAGGGGGGACTGACGCAAGCAAAGGATCCTGTCAAAAGTTATTTTTAGATGTGTATAACTCTTTCTCTCTTGCTGTGCTGGGACAAAGAAGAATCCAGCTCATTTTCAGTGACACAAAAGCAATACTCCATGATGTACAAGCACATTTGATATACTGTATTAAGTGGAAGGGTGGAAGATGATCAACAAAAGTCAGCTGAAAAATTAATTTAGGCTTTATACTTTGTGAAATTAATGTTCTTCACCATGCGTTTGCCAGTGTGCACTCAAAGTAGTACAGTACATAAAAGCACTGGTGATGTTGAGCAATTACATCAATCAAATTGAGCAATTATTTAGACCAGAAATTTCTAAACATAATGCCATTTACTGAAATAATATATTAAAATAACTGGAAACTGAATTAAGATTAATTACTTGCTTTCTTTCTGTACAAACAATCAAATTTGGTGTATATTAAATGGTATAGTCCTTGATCTACAGCACTCAACAACTGTTGTGTTTGAAACACAACTGTTGTGTTTGAAACACAACTGTTGTGTTTGTGTTTGTGTTTCAAACACAACTGTGAAACTCGAATTTAGGGAGTGCTGTAGATCAAGGACTGTACCATTTAATTTATCTATATGAATCTGGATGTGAAAAGGGGGGAGGTAGAGGTGAGTATTAGCAACTCACCCCCCCAACCTCCCCACCCAAGTGCATTGATAAGAAATCTAATAACATTTAACAAGAAGCAGGGAAACATTAGAATGTTACAGAGAGGGAGAGAGAGAGAGAGAGAGAGGGAGAGGGAGGGAGGGAGGAAGAGAGAGAGAGAGAGGGAGGGAGGGAGGGAGGAAGAGAGAGAGAGAGAGGGAGGGAGGGAGGAAGAGAGAGAGAGAGTGTTTGGTACTATTCCAGCTCATTCCCCAAGTGCTTCCTACTTCTTACATACTACCTTCCTGTAGTAACCACATACACACAAGACTGCACTGCACACAGAAGAGTACTTTGAACCAGGAGTGTATGGAGGGCAGTGTATACCCTGGTGCATCCTGCACAGTCATTGACTGTTCGCTGCTTCAGACACACACGTGTGTGCCACATGTGACCCTCTTGGTCACAAGCACACTTCTGTGATGCATGTTGTTGTTTATTGGATGTTTATAGACCTCACCCTCTCCATCTCCCTCTCACTCTACCTCTATCAGGACACAAGAAACCCGACAATAGTATGAATGCACACACACACACACACACACACACACACTGACTGGATAGACCTATATGTCATTATTTACTCTGACTATTCTCTGCATTATACACACACGTTGAATGAAACAAAGGATGAGAGCAGAGAAGGCAATGGATTTCAGGTCCCACAGACAAAGAAATAAGTGACAGACTGGCTGGCCTCAGGCAGCTCAGGACAGATAGAATCGACCCAGTGGATCCTGGGAACACACAGTCATTTGTCGTTACCCGGGGCTTTGCGTAGGATCGATGCGTGAAATGTGGACGCATGCAAATCCACATCCAACCCAAGCTTGTAGTAACTACTTAACCTGAGACCTCACTGACAACAATACAGTAACGCTCGCCTTAAGAGAAGGCATCCAATACAAGGCAGCGTTTTCCCACTAATTGTCCCTCTCTGCATGGCGGCGCTCTCTAATAACTAGGAACACGTGCCAGAACAAATGATTCCATTTTAATGAGTCCTATAATGACTCGTCAGACCTCATAAAGCCGACTACGTTAAGGTCCGCAGCCGACGACATATGGGCAGAGTGTGCGAGACAGACGATATACAAGGCAGTGCACGTGGGGAGAGTGACAGCTACCCAGTTAGCAGGCCCACCCTCACTCTACCTCTTCAAACTTCCTGAGCAGCTCCTGTAAGCTAAAGTTGAAGCCGATCATATTGGAGTTCGTATTCCGGCTCCTCCCACTCTGCCTGGCCACTACATCTCCCCCGACAACCTCCGGGTCGCGGGGGTCACTGAGAGGTCAAGGCGGGTTCGATTTTAAAACAGATGTCTGCGGTGCGTGCGCCGCTGCGGCTGTTCCGACGGACAAAATGGCCGACTCCGGGGGTACGGGGACAAGCGGCCCCCGGGTAAAGGCGTCGGGGGGTGAAATGCGCGTGGCGTTTCCCGCAACAGGCGACGTGGGGCGCACACCAGCTCACGTGCACGAGCGCCAGTGCGCGTGTTCGCCCAGCTCGCACACTTGTCGGTAGCATCCTCCTCGTAGGGACAGCTAGCCGGCGGCCATGACGGAACGCTGGGGGGGGAGAGGTGGGACGTGCGGTCTGGAGGTCTGGGTCCTCACTCAACTCTCCCCAACCTTCTCCCTGTTCCACCGCAACCCCCCCCACCTCAACTTCCCCTCTGGACAGGAGGGAAGCTGTTTACGCTATCTCCGGAGGTCCAACCCAAGTCAGGGCAGGAGGCGTTTGTTCTCAATTATCCAGATGAAAAGGCACTTTGTCCCTTGAAGTCACACACACACACACACACACACACATTCGTGCATGCACTCCCGTAACGGCAGCTTGTAGTCACAGTAAAATCAACAGAGAGCCGGGACTGAAACAGACAGCCACTGTTTTGGTGGTGTTTCTCTGGGCCTGGTCTCCCTCTCTCACACCCTCCTAATCGCTGTCACGACTGGGCCGGCTTGGCCAAGAATGCCCCCCCTTTCTTTTTGTTTGTTTCCACGGAGCTCCAGGGCCACGTGTCCTATGGAAGAGAGGAGCTCCAAGGCTTGGCATCCAAATCCCGGGTAGAGAAAGTGGGTCTCGCCGCGCCAGCGCTCAGCCTGTTACCCACTCTGAACTTGAGAGGGGAGAGTGGTGAATTCAATCCGTTTATCTTTGCTTCCTCCCACTGAGCTGGGGAAACTTTCTTCCAAGCTGTGGCTCTCTGTTCTGGCGTGCGTGCCCTACGGTGTCTGAGAGCCCTCTGCTCTCCTGTTGCCCCCTCTCTCCACCCCCAACCCACCCTCTTGTCGTTCTCTCTGGCCACTGGCTCCACTCTTTCACACAGCTGTTTATTATTTTAATCAGTATCCTCCCCTTCCTCCCGATCCTCACTAAACTAAGTTGACGTACACACCCACTTCCTGAGGCCTGAGTTGGCACCGAGTGGGAGACAGAGACAGGCTTACAGGAGAGCGGTGGAGCTGAAAGGTGCGCAGACATGGAGGCATTTCAGATGCCGTTCAGGAATAATATAGAGAGATGGGAAGGGTAAGAAAGCAGGCCTGGAGCGACTGCAAGGTTACAAAACAGACTATGAAATACTGACTGCATGCTGTGGAAGCGACCAAGGATCTGTCGCTTCCCAGAACAGCGGAACTTTCTACCTTTTGAGTTAAGAAATTATAAAAACACGTCTGCTGTCACGCAGAGAGCAAAATGAGAAAGTAATGGGATTCTGGGAGATTGTGGGGCTCGGCAAGAGAGGAACTAGAATAATTTGCAACACAGATGACTTTCGTTCAGTTTAATCATTGAGCAATATGTGTAATTGCAAGATAAACTAAAAAGGAACTCCAATGAGCATTGCGATCCAGCCTCTCATATGCATGGTCTAAGCTAATGAATAGCACTGGCCTGTACACATCGGGGACTGCACAGCATCAGGCCTCAAATGCCAGCAGTAGGACAAGGGGACAAGGGGAATGCTTTGAAGTCCCCATTATCCCTTATAACATGTTTAGAGAGACGTGGGCACAGGGCTATGTTAAAGGGCTTTCAGCATTCATATGCATTTCACATAAACCTCTATGTGTGTGTGTGTGTGCCTGCATTGTGAACAGAAGGTTAAACATGTGGTGTGCATCAAAGACACACACACACACACACACACACATACACATCAGATGGCTGTCAAGAGAAAGACAGCGAGGGAAAGACACGGAGGGAAATACGATGTTGAATATTCATAAGAAGAAAGACTTTGAACTATGCTTACCTAATTGCAAATATTTAAATGTGCTGTTAAACAGCACTTTTGATGTATGCCAACAAAATATACGCCTTTGGAATGTTTTTTGTTTGTCAGCCAAGTAAAAATTAATTGTCGAGAATTAGCACGGTCACCTAGCAAGCGCAACAAATGTGACGAAAGGACTCTAGGGGAGTGCTTCCTTGGGTGAAATGGGTTGGACATTTTTTACTTATTGATGGTTTGATGGACTAATTGGTGTCAAACAAAAAAAAGAAAGCACCACTGAATAGAAATGCCCCCGCACAAGAACAAACCCAGAGTGCTTGTTGTAGGAGGTAAATGATACATTAGTGAAGCTAAGAGGATTAGGACCATTACAGCAGTAGGTGTGTAGTGCCACAAACCCCCCAGGCACTAGGAATTGAGATGTAGGAGGGAGGGAATTTTTTAGCAAGACAACAAAAGAGCAGGGGAAGAAGAGTTGAAAAGAATATTGAAAGAAGCATAGAATCCAAAAGGATTCCAAAAGTTTCGTCAGACGTCGGCAATTCAATCCAACAGGCTTCATATTAAAGCTCGTGGCCATGGGGGGTTACGAGCTGTACAGGCTACATTACAGAACCTTTCACAGCTCTTACCGTCAAAGCCAGCACCTTACCAGAAGAAAATATGTATTGTTGGTGACAAAGAAAATGTTGGGGTGAATGAGTAAAAAAAAAGAAAAAAACAGACAAAAACATACAGGTACAGAGAAAAGAGAGAAACAAAAATAAATATGATCCTAAAACATATGAGAATGAAAGGGAGAAAGGAAAGGGTGTAATATAGGAGAGAGATGTTAAAGGGCATGATTTAGCAGACCGAGGCACATCTGCCCCCACAGTTCCCAAATGTTTAAAAAAATAAAAATAAATGAAGGGAAAGAAAGAGGTTAAGGGGGTGAGGGAGGGCAGGCTTCTGGAACTTCAATAGAAATCTGGAAGATCTGACACAACACTCTCTACAATAGCGTGTCATCACTGGGAGACAGTAAACTCCCTGTACTCGCGCGGCTGTTCAGTAAAGTTCTGCAAAATGTTAAAGATGTGAGGGGAAATGGCACCATTGTGTCAAACGCAAGTAAGTAAAGAATATTAAAAGGTTATTCTGCACTTGCTAGTAGGAACAAAGAACGATTTCTCTCCAACATTTACTTTAAGTCTCTTGCTGTGCTATTGGCATGACTGCATATAGTGTTCTGTGATGACAGTTTATTTTGTGAAATGGGTCTCTGTTAAGGGCAACATACTCATTTCTGTTCCCCTGTCAAACCGCCTTGTAGTTACACTTTGATCGTTTTGCTATAAAACAAAATCCAAAGTAGACTGAACCAGAAAACAAATAGAATGCTCTTATCTTCACCCAAACCTGTGAAATACTTTGCCTTGGAATTTACCTCTATCAGAAACAAACTTGCAGCTTAATAAGAAGTCGAAGGAACATTGTGGGTATTAAAATCCATGAGCCACCACAAACACAAACTCTATCTTGTCATATTATTTTGAACTCAGAGATTTGAATTCTGCAAAATAAAGCGAACCTGGATGAAAAACTGGATATCTGTACACCAACAAAACCTGTAATTAATCTACTCCAAACACACTCAAATTAAAAGGGATAACATTGTACTATGGTTCTACACAGCTTAAAGCATGAACATTATGAACAAGATGGTCAAACATATAAACTACACCTACACAAGTACAGTAGTGATTGAAAACACATTCTCACCAGCACACAGCAACAGCTCACTTCACTGCACTGCAGTGTTGTACAGTTCATTGTACAGTATCTTGCAGTTATCACACTAACATTCCATATTAATTCCACCTCCAGTGAGGTAATTTATTATACCCCAGACTCAATCACACTCAAGTTTGTTGGAAAGCGTCCCGTGGATGAGACGAAGAAGCCTTTGTGATATCGTACATGCGAGTATAAGAGTGTATTTTGCTTTAAAAACCTTAAAAGTCCTAGCAAATAATCTTAACACAGAGTAATCGATTAACCAATCACTGCTGGTGCAATTAAGTGTGTGATTGTGCTGTACCGTGTGCTTACACTAGGAAGCAATTACACAGTTTGATTCAGTCGATAGCAAATGCAGTTCATTCTGTTGTGTTCACATTCCTATCCAGACAAACTTCTCAAATCTGATGAATGGTTTTCAGCATGAATGGAGGAAAATATCTCTTAATTGCATCTAGAACCATATGAAGTGTCTAAAATGGCACAGGAGCTGTTCCCAAGTTCTTATCTTTTGTAGTTTAGGTTACATCTAGAAATAAAAACTGTAATATTCATAAAATTGGTGGCAAATTGTAAACTACATAAAGAAAACTTGAAAAATAAAAGGGTGACATTGCTCTAAATGATACCTTCTGACTGCAGATTAAGAGGATTTGAACATGAAAATATTCCACTTAATGCTTTAACTGTGTAAAGTTGACAAGTCAAAATACCTATGCAGCACTGACTGAAAGTGGAAAAAAGCAGTCATTTGACTACTGGCCTTTACTGACTTCACCAA
The DNA here is from genome assembly GCA_027564795.1 of Aphredoderus sayanus. Taxonomy (NCBI): domain Eukaryota; kingdom Metazoa; phylum Chordata; class Actinopteri; order Percopsiformes; family Aphredoderidae; genus Aphredoderus; species Aphredoderus sayanus. The sequence continues at coordinate 11,545 of JAODUG010018738.1, forward strand.
AAAAAAAACGATTAGGGACAAAGGCCACTGCTAATAACTTGGAATCATCCCGAAGAACAGCCATATTTGATGTCAACCCCTTGAATAGGAAATTGAAATTGATTAGCAGAGCTGTACACCCAGTTGTCTGATAATCAGATATTGATTTTGGTGGGCCTGTTTGTTAGTGTCGTCTAAGAATCAAATGGTGTATAACCTTCGGACAGGAGAAAAACTGAGATTCTTGGCAAGCCTAGTCATTATTATGTTCAAAACAACAACTGTCTCAAGGGTTTAGAAAGGTTAATGGGTACAATAAACCATGTATATACATATACAGTTGAACTAACTGATGGTTCCTTGTACAGTACATTCATACTTTGTGAAAGAGCTATCTAACTTGACAATCAGGGGCAAGGCTGATACATTTATAATTAGCTCACCATAAAATAAATCTACTGAATTAAATGTTTTATTATTTTATTTAACAGTTGACATTGCATAATGACAATTTTAATATTCACAATTGACCTTTCCAAAACCCCGCCCACCATAGTTACTGTTGCTACGTCCGTCAAACAATAGCGTTTAGTAAACACCTCTAAGCTGGAAACAGCTAAGCATGGAGGGGGAAAGTATTTTATTACTGTCTATATAACTGATTTTTTTGGGGAGAACTGAGCTAGCTACTGTAATAGTACTAGTATATCACCAAACCAGCCTATTATCCCGCATAGCACATTGACACGTTACTATTTATGTGGGGGGACAAGCTGATAGTTATGCTGAGGAGTATATAGGCTAGCGTTGCCTCTCTCTGATAGGCTAACAGCGTCCAGCAGCTACTGTACCGACATCATTCAGAAATGTAAACAAAGACTGTTAACAGACTCGTATTTCCCTGGTTGCATAAATGATGTAAACAACATGCAAAGTAGATCATTAGCCTATTGTAGCCTACTATAAAGTAGCATGGTATGCTGTACTGTAACCTAACACGCAGCAGACCCAAACAAAGTAGCAAGCTAGTGCAAGAAAATATACTGTATGTTGCTTAGTGGTTCTGTTGTCGGCTTGTCCCTTATTTATTTTTAACTAATAAAATAAAAATGACTGACTGTACAGTTCCACAAGCATCATATTGTGTATCAGCATGGCTGTTATAACGCACTCATCCATTCTAAATATAACATTTTAATATTGTCGGTTAACGAGTGTCAGTAGGCTAATCAGTCCATTTTCTTTTTCAAAATAAGCATCCCTAGTTTAGCTATTCAGATGGTAAATCAAATTATGGATCATGGTAGCTTTAAGTAGATGGTAAAAATGACTGCCCCCTCTAAACATTTGGGGGTCAGATTTACAAGTTTCGTATGCACAGCGTTTAAACATTTCTATTTCCTTGACAAAGCTTCTTCACGTAGTGATCGGTTGCTAAGGTATGATTGGACAAGGAGCGTTTGGGGGCGAAGTTTTGTGAAAGGTCAATTGTAATATTTGCCTTTTAATTCTTCCACTGTCCTAAGGCATTTTAGCAGACTACCAGCAGAGGGAGCCAATCGCAGAATGTCATATCCCCGTGTTGTGGTTGGCGCCTGCTACTGGCAAGTGCACCGGGTCATTTTGACCCATACAACAGCAGGAGGGTTAAACTCCAATTTTCTGCAAAAACTCATCTTTGCCCTCCATCTATCATTCTCCCCCAACCAATCCTTCCCTGAAGCAGTCTTTTCCATCCCCCATAGCCATTTGAAGTGCTCTGCCTTCAGAGGATTTTAAATCTCCAGCATGTTGGGTGGTCTGTCAGAACGCAGTGTTAGATAAAAAAAAAAACAGCCCCTGTGATGTAACATCTTCTGATGTCTGACCGCACCATTGCCTCGCTCGTGGGTGGACGCAATATGAACGCAATTAGTGTTAGCAAGCCACCATGCTGTGTATGATGTGGAATGACAAAAGGTGGGGTGACCAGATGAATTAGCATGTAGTGCTAATAACGATGTCACTGGTTGTAAAAGACCACAGGTAAGAAGACAGAGACATGGAGAATTGTCCTGTACAGTAAAAGAGTACACGAATATGCCATTGTATTACATAGTTGTCATGAGATGAGGGGGGGAGTGAACGCACGTGAATTTATTCACACAAGTGAACGCAAAGAGTGGGGTACCAGAGAACCCTAAAGAAAGAGTTTAGGTAATGTGAAGTGAGATACTTATCTGGGTTACTTTTTAAATGTTTAGATCCGTTTGTTTTTTCGTGAGATCACAGAAGTTAACATCTTGGAAAAAGCCATGTCTGATCCAAATACCCTGAATTACATAAAAACATTTCATGGATGTTATATGATAATATTCCTAAACCCACCTGCAGAACATTTATTTCAGTGTTAAGTGATGTTTCCAACCAGACGAAAATGTATAATTATCCCTACTACAGTACCAGACTAACGTCAGTCCTTTTGAGGCATAACAAATACTTTCGCATTTTTATATGTTAACTTTGCACCTTTGTATTCATACATTTTTAGAAGCAATTCAAGAAAGCAAATTAAACCTCAGAATTAAACAAAGACAATCTTGAAAATATGTGAACAGCAGAAGTTTTTGAAACTGTATTTACAGTTAAAATGTTTATACTGTATGTTTGGTTATGTTTTGATTCATCAAGTGAAGATCTCCACTAGTCAATGACTCAAATGGAAAATAATTTTCCTCTCGACCCCTGTTGTTTGAGACCCTGGTCTGCACTACCAAAAAATATAATATCAATCGGCTGTCTTTTTGTTCAAAAGGCTGCTCCAGTGATTCAAAAGATAACACAGCTAGAATACTAAACAGGGTGGGATCAGCATTTAATCATAGTGAAAAATCTATATGTAATAAAGTTCCCCTTTCCTCATTTAAGATATTCTCACTGGATCAATGATGAAATGCCCCTAGTCCATATCCAGCTCTCCATAAAAGTGATAATATTCAGTGGTATATACACTGCCTAAATAAAGCAGTTAACCTACTCGGAACAAGTAACACTGGCTTGATAGAGAACGTGATCAGCATATTGTTCATTTCAGTGACCTCATAGTCTCATTCGAATAAAAACAATCCACACCCAATAAAGGGGTGTAACCATGTGCCCTGGAAGCTACAGATATGGGTTCCTGGCCCACCCCTTAGGGACGTTCCTCTGGGCGGAACCCAAAGCTGCGATTCGCTTCAGGGCAGAGATAAAGCCGTAGAGTTTCCAATCTCTCTTCCGGTAGACGGGCATTAAAATTCCAAAGGCTTCAACAGGACAAATAACACCAATAAGCAAATATTTTTAAATCAAGACACAATGGCCCAAACGTATTCCATAACTTTAAAAAGCTATATGTAATTATGAAACTATTTGAAATGGTCTTGACATTTTGAGAAATGACCAGTAGGACATGGTTTTCCACAGAAACAGAGCTTGTGTAGGATGATTTCTTATTGTTGTTTTGATGGCCTCCGACTAGGTACAGTTTATACAGTACAACACATTACCCAGTGACAATAACTGTAGCTGGAGGAACAACCAAGTTTTATTTGACAAGGAATTACATTATTGAAATCAGAAATACAGTATATTCAGAAAAAAAGAACAGTTTATTATAAAACATGTCCAATAATCTCTCTCTGAATATTGTTGTTGATCGCAGATATGATTTGGTAAAATGAAACTAAGATAGAGGGTACATTCTGGATGTATACTGTATGTGAGTATTGAAAAGGTTAAAGTGTACCATACCATTTCAGATCATTTTAATCTTATTTAGTGGGATAGAATAAGCACTCACAAAAAAAATAAAAAATAAACACATGCTGGCCTTCAAGTGCTTTTCCTGCAATCTATTAAACCTTTTAGACATACTGTACTATACTGTACTAAAATCCCAAAGAATTCACAAATGCTATTTTACTCAAGCCTGACAGAGTGCTAAAGGTAAACACGTGGGAATTTCTTGTGAATAGACGGTAAAGGCCAGCATGGACGATATGAGAAAGAAAGAAGACATTGATGTATTGGGTAACGGAAGCCTGCGATGGCAGTGTTTTCTTTGCTGTTTTTACAGCCTATGTGGTCCCACACTTCTGCCTCTTAGTCTTCTCTGTGACATAAACCTTTCATTAGCCCACTCTCTCATGCTTAGTCATCGTCCACTGCTCGTTACCTCAGACTATTTTTCACGCTTCCCTAGCCCTCGCGCCCCCACCCCTCCTCCTCTATCTCGAGGTTTCAGCAGCTCCACTTTATCCCAAGTGCTCCTTTTTTCCACCCCCTCCCATCCTCCTCCTCCTCCTCCTCCTCCCCCTCCTCTCAGTTAGAATACTGTCCAGGAAAGTTGAGCAAGTGGAGCCTAATTTCCGTAGGTCAATCTCCCTGGGAGTGCTCTCTCCCCACCACCATAACAGCAGCCCACCCGGTTGGCCCATTACTTCCTTGGTATGTTACGTGTTGGGCCGGGCCATCCGTGCCAGCAACGTTCTCTCTGGGAAGGGGGAAGTGATGGAGTAAGTGACTCCGTCACGCCAGAAGCAGCGCCACACCCGGGCAGCAAGGGATTTCTTTGTTTTGTCTGTGCAGTTGTCCGCCTCATCGCCTCCTTTACGAGCATCCGTCTCTTTCTCCTTGCGCGAGCCCCGCGCACCGCTCCAGCAGTGCCTCAACGCTTTTCCCGCCATGTGAAGCATCAATCTACGATGAAGCCTCCAGATTTACTGAGTCAGCTAGATTTGACTCAGCGCAACCAACGCACAAAGGTGTGAGGGTGTGTACGCCATTTTAAATAGCTTTAACTGTTAGAAACCTTTTGTAACTGCACTGCAAGCTTTCATGAAGGTCATAGAGCATGTCCTCCCTGAATTTGTGGTTTCGCCATGCACAAATTAATGTAGTACTGTACTATATGTGGACCCAGAGGCACAATTCTTTTTCTGTGGGACAAGCTTTTAGCCCATACAATCCAGCTTTTATTCCATTGGGTATAGAGTGAAAATTGAAGGAAAATTGAACAAAATGTGTGTGCTGGTCCCAGTGGATTCTCCCTCAATGTCATATTTCTCTGGAGATACTAGTCTCCCATTTTATTTCAGAGGTGAAAGCATTGTTCTCTACTGGTCCTCACATACAGTATCTGCTTTTCTTAAATTATTAACTCCCCCTACGGTCCTGGTTCACGTGGAGACGACAGACTGAGAAACAAAGGGGATATCAAAAGACCTAAATAATGTTAAGCAAATATGACCTGATCTATCCAGTGAACTGATCCATCCCGATCAGGGGGAAGATCATTGCAGCCCTTCTCTAGTCGGAGAACTCTCTACTCGACAGTGATAACGCTACTCCCTTTGGAGGACTCTGATCAGCAGTGTTTGACAAGGCCGTGCTACTTTGGTCAAATTTCAGAAGCAGTCCGTGATTCAACGCTAGCTTCTCTCCTGGGAACAAGGGGCATTCAATAACATTACATAATACACATTACCCAGTCTAACATACCCTTGTTAGACTGGGTAGATGAGTAAAATAATGAAAAATGTAATTCTAAGTGATTGTATACCAATACAGTTATGTTGAAGGTCTGTATTTAAAACTAGATTTCAGCAACACCTAGACAATTACAAGGTTCTGTAGACTGCAGTACAGCACTTAATATTAATTAAATAATAATTTGTACTGTAGGTGACATTAATGGTATAGAACTCCATACAGCAAATATGCAATTATACAGTCTCCATCTGATGTGGTATAGCACTTCATAAAACCTTTCACATTTATTCAAAGTAATTAGCTCTCTAATTAGCTACAAGCTCGGCTCATTACATAACATGTTTTTTCCACTAATGAGGTATATTCTGTTAGATGCTAATTGATACACAATTGGAGTTCTGAATATTGTGTTAGCTCAAATAACTTTGTTATTTATTTATTTCTAATAGTTTTTGCATCATGTCTGACATACACCAATCGATCCAACCACCTGCTTGATAGTCATCAATTTTGTCAGCTCTCTGTTCTTGAAGAAGTAAACAGTTTGTCATCTTGAAGTGTCAGGTTGCCCTCAAATGACAATATAGTAAAAGTCTATGTTAATAATAAAATATTAATAATAATAATAATAATAATAAT
>JAODUG010018748.1:0-22169 GCA_027564795.1 Aphredoderus sayanus
TATATATATATATATATATATATATATATGCACATTCACATAAACATACGAATTTCAAATGTTTTAAGAGATGAATATCACATTGTTAGAATTATAATAAAGATACAGAAACTAAGTTCTATGTCGCATCTGTTCTCCTTTGTTAAATATTTGTTAAATAATGAACCCTCCTGTCGCCCTCCTGGGGTCAAAATGACCTGCAAAAGGCAGACTTGTAGTTCAACCCTAGGAGGACAACAGGAGGGTTAATACTTTATAATAATAAAATAATGATTAATTATTAACCTAATTTTAACCTAACCATTTTGACCAAAGGACAACGGAAGGATTAACCCTCAATAATGACCAGCAAAAGACCTCTTCTCTAACCTTGTTTCCCAACCCTAACCCTAGGGCAACAGAAGGGCTAAATTATAACACAATTTATCCTTTTTTTCAGATACTCAATCTTAGCCCATATTATTATTTATGTATTTATTATCTGATAGATATACTCAAAATCTTTGTTACTACATGGATTTTCAAAACCTTTCCTGCTGCAGTAGCTGACTGGAACAATTATATAGCCTAGCTAACAATAAGTAGGCTGTTATGAAGCCATAAACTTATTTTTTTAAATGACTGATTGATAGCCTATAGGAGCTAGGACTACTAACACACACTGCAAAATCATATTGGATCGTAGCCAAAAAATGACTTTCTCTCTTACATTCAAATCATGTAACACGCTAGATGGCGGTAATGCACCACTAATCTTGGACGTCAACCACACAAAAAAAAGAAAGAAGGCGACACCCGCTTTGCTAGCTAGTTTAGCAATCATGGATGAGTCACTAACAAAAAGACCTTTTCCTGAAGGCGAAGAAACATCAGAGAGTCCAAGCAAAAAGAAACCGCCACCAAAACGTACAGAAGAAGGCATACGATCTAAAAAGGAAAGCGACTATCAGCGGGCAAAGTCGAGAATATACATTGGCGTTGCATTTGAGAGGTGGAGAACTCTAAAGGAAGAAAGGGGGCTGAGGGCTGATACAGATGTGGCGCTTTTCCTCCTGGACTGGTAGGTGAACAGGCAGAAGGAATAATTGTCCTGGACCAATGAGTGTATAATGTGAAACTAGACAGGTAGTTGGTTAGGCTGTTATTTAGCAAGGCAGCTAGTTCTTGGCCATCTGACAACAATAGTGTGATGTAAAAGCGCTCATTAAAAATCCATATAATTTTCATAAGACATAGGTGTTATGAAAACAACAACCACACTGTCATGATGATAACATCTAAAACCGCTAACCCATCAGCCGCGATCTTCAATCACTTCATTTTTGAGATGGAAGCAGGAAGACGCGCTGTAATTTCGACAGCAGATTCAGTTTGGCTATTGATGGATAAAGAAAGGTTTTCCTTATGTTCATTGCAGTTACGACACCTATTATGATAAAAGTACGGCAGGATCGAGATCCAGCAGCCCCCCTGCCTCACCATTATCCAGTACTCATTTGGAATCTGAAAGGTAGGCCTCGGTGTCTAGACCTACTTATTACACGGTACATAGCATCATACTACATTGTTATTGAAGTACAGTGTGTTACTTCATGAAGAGAACATGAGGTACGGAAAACATTAAGTATGTGTGTAACAATCGGTACAATCAGTACAATCAGTACATGATTGAGAATAGTGTCTTTATAAGAGACGCGTGATACATTATGAAGATGGTTCTCATTTCTGTCTATACTGACACAGCCCTGAGGAGAAGCCAGACACCAGAGACATCGAAATCACAGCCTCTGTGAACAGCGTGTAAGTTTGTTTCCTCATTGGGTGTGTTGTCAGTAATTCTTCTATGACAAATTGGTATATATTTATGATTCTTCAGTGTTGCATTATCTGTTTTCCAGGAATGATTTGGGAAATGACTCAAAGGGTCCTAATCAGGAGCAGAGATTCTCCGGTTTAGCTAACCTGGGGCCTACAGATGACAAAGAGAGTAACAGTGACAATGCAGATGATGATGTTGCCCCTCAGTTCTACATCGGGTATGTGACCACACGTTCACTTTGCTGTGACAGCAAGCTGTTTGACATGCCTAATTTGCACGTATGATTAAGTCACCTAAAATATGGTCGTCTTCTTGCATTGTCACGCAGAGCTGACGGGACCCTACAAGGGCAAATTGACGTGAAGGACCTTGCGGCCGTTTCCAAGGCAACCGTGCAAGATATTCCACGCGGCGAAGGTGTTGCCGAGGTTGATGTGTCGGTGTTTCCACAACACCGGCAAGTCCACAGTGAGCAGGACATTGTTGGACAGAGCGCTTCTCTGATATATGAGGCCAACTTGATGCAGCTCACCAACTGCCTACAACTCCCTGTCAGCCAGTGCACCTGGAGTGACCCTGATTTAGGTATAAGGTGTGACGGCCAACCACCCTTTGATGTCCGTGTCAAATCGAGGGGAACAGCAACACTTGTGGAATGGGTAGGCGGTTTTAGTCTTTTTTCCTGTAGTGTATGCAGGACTATATTACATACTGTATTGTTTGGGAGGGAGAATTTGTTTTAGGTGTATTATGCATACTCAAATTCTGACTACTGAAACACTTCTTTACCTTAGTTTTGTCCACATGGCCACAGCCTTTGGAAATGGAACTCACAGCCTACATTCAAGTATGGCATGCAGGCAGGAGATTTCATGCTGGCCACCAATATTCTGCTGTCTGGCAACAACTATTCCAAGATAGCGCTTCTCTTCAAATTCATGAACATGGGCATCGTGGCACACAACACCTTCTTTGCTATTCAAAATGAATACTGCGTGGATACAATCAAGAACTTCTGCATACAGGAGGAGGTCGACACCAGCAAGCCGCCTCCCAAGGATCACGCTGTAGCTTATGGAGACGGGCGGATGGACACACCAGGTTGGTGGTGTTCCTACCTACCGGCATCCTTCAGGCTGCGTCTATGCTGTCTTTCGCCCATCTGTGCGTTGTACTAAAACCTTTTTATATGTTTTAGGCGAATTTGCACGGACCTTGTTGGCTTTGCTGGACCACCATTTCCATGATAGTCGACCACCAATGATCACCAAAAAGGGGCAGAAGATGCAAGTTGTTGATTCCCAAACTCACAGAAAGCACAAATCAAGTGATGAAATCTGGATCAGTCATGTGATTTGGGCTGTTGCCATTTTTGTTTTTTTCCAGCTACAGAAAGCAATGGAACCAGAGTGCAAAGAGGTGGCGTACACACACTGTGAAAGCCGAAAAGGAATATGGGTACATCCCTGGCCTGCAGCGAGCCATTGTGGGAGCACGCCTGCGTTCTGGAGGGGGACTATCGAATTACAGGAAAAAGTACAAGGCCGTAGACCCATCGCTGGTTGGACTTCTAGTACCGGAATCTGACGAGGAGCAAGATGGGAGTCCTGAAAGTTCTCAGGAAGGACAGGTATTACACAGGTTTCCCCATGACATTTCACATCCTGTTGTAGTTCTAAAGTGATCTGTAATTTAATTTCTAATTTTAGATAATGGACTGAAGTGAAACATAACACCGTTGGAGCATGGTGGATTGCCACTAAGTCAACTTTTCACTCACTTGAACATTGTTTGCACAAGATACCTCATTACTTTCATTTGAAGGGGTTTGTATAAATGTATATTTGGATACCTTTTTAAAGTTTAAATACTCAATGTTTCCATCTTCATGTTAAAAACATGCTGGTGTTATGCCAACTGCTTGTGTATTTAATGCTTCTGGGAAAGCCGAACACTGATTTGGTTGCTTTAAATTCCAAATCCTGCATCAAGGCTTACATTTAATTGGTCTTAACACTTGTATTTTGCATTTCGAGTGCAACTCCTGCCCAATGCCTGAATAAGGCCGCTGTAGTTTAATGCAAGGATTTACTTGACTAGACAAATGCTGAACTATCCTGGGGCTTTAAGCTAGTCGAGTGGAATTGCCTTGAATAAGTTTAGCAATCTTAAATCAAAATGCCAGTTATTGAAGTGCATGTTGTAGATAGTGTAGTGACAAGTGGTGGTTCAACATAAGTTAAATGAAATAGTCAAGGGTAATCAAACTGAGCTTTATTGTCCAGACAACATTAACAAAGGATTTCAGATACTATAGTTATAAGTCAACGTCAAGTATTTATTTCTAACTGTCAGGCTAACTAGGATAATTAAACATTTGAGTTCATGAGAGGAACGAACAACCTATTCCACAGGTCCTAATGTGTGTTGAGATGGTCCAGTGGGTTATTGCTGCAATACCTACAAGGGGAAATAAGGCAATTATATACACTGTATGAAACTGTATAAGCTTCGTTTCTGTACAACCTGTTATTCTCAGCCGTTGGCTTGTCAGGGCCAAAGGCGCACATATCAACATGCATTCAGAGCCCAGTGCAAAGACATCATTGATAGGTATAACTGACAATGGTTACTGGTGTTAGCGTATTAATACAACTAACCTGTTTGCACGCTGTTCCAAGGCGTGGATTCATGGCGTAGTTTCTGTAGTTAATGAGAAACAAGTCTATCAATACAACGTTGCGTAAATATTAGTTCACCCAAATGAAACCTAAACTTTCTCAGCCGTTGGCTTGTCAGGGCCAAAGGCGCACATATCAACATTCATTCAGAGCCCAGTGCAAAGACATCATTGAAAGGTATAACCAAAACCTGGTATACAGTTACTAATGTTAACCTGTCTTAGAATGCAACTAACCTGTTTACACGTTGTTTTTCTAAGAGGTGGCTTCGTCGTGTAGTTTCTGTAGTTAATGAGAAACAAGTATTTAGCAATATAACGTTGCGTAAATATTAATTCACGCAAATGAAACCAGAACTTTCTCAGCCGTTGGCTTGTCAGGGCCAAAGGTGCACAAATCAACATGCATTCAGAGCCCAGTGCAAAGACATCATAGGAAAGGGTACCGTAACAGTCTAGCCATTCTATAATGGGAATATAAATCAGATCCAGATTGCTGTAGCATGTTAGCCTGCTAACAGGCTTGTCGCATTCGTAAAGGCCCTCACTACACGTTTTTCAAACCGGTTTCTAACGTTGATAAACATAACACTGTAATGTACTTGTTCATTTTGAGCTTGTAACGATATCGAAAACTAGAAGAGTAAACTTTCGAAAGCAAAGTAGGAAAGTTTAAACAAATGCTTACCAACACTACCGTATCTACGGAAGAAGACAAGACAGCGCCACGAGCAACGTAAGCTTATATAGAGTTTGCAAGGACCCGTGGAAAAGACCCTTCAAGTAGTAGCCCAAAGCATGCCTTCCATAAAGAACCCTTTACTTTCGGGAAATTAGCCAAATAGTTAAAATATATATTTCTTAATTTCATTATAATGATTGAATAGCCAACACCAAACACTGTATATATTTTCAGTATATTTTTGCAGTTGTATTTTATTTGTAGGAAAATAAATGAAGTAACATATCGTGTAATCTTTTATTTTAACAAATGTGTGTTAATATTAACTGTAAATATTATTCAACGTAGTCTACGTTTGTATTTTCACTTCTGCTTTAACTATAAGTTAAACATGCAGTCTATTTGATTACATTTTAAATATTGTAAATATTTGTAGAGTGAAACGCACTCTACACTTAAAACGTGTCTAGGCTGCTGTCAACTACTCAGTTTATAGTCCACTACTTGGAATTGAATTGGTAAACAATAGAGTTTGTAAAAAATCTTTGACATACAAACCTGACCAAATCAGATTATTGCAGTTGATGGTTTAATTTCTGACTCTGAGGTAGACAAAAAATATATGGAACAATGTTCAATTGCAGCAATGCTTGGTGGAAGCATAGCCTACGTTACAGTATTCAGCTGCTTAGTTATTAAATGGCGTGTCCTGGCAAGACAAGTAGGCCTGGCTATAGCATAGCATTAGGCGTGTGTCACCAACTGTAGGATATGGACTATATCATTATTGAATACTTTGTGACTACCAATGAACAGTGAATTACAGACAGAGGCAGGAATCTGTGGCAGGCAGTAGCCTACAACCATTTACTCGTGGGGACAGGGGGCCATATACAAATAAATGATGTGGAATTCCCCTTATCTTCAAGCAACGTTCATTACCTGTTTAAAAGTCATTAACAGAAATATATATGTCCCCACAACACTTCAACACGTCATAGATAGATAAATAGATAGATATATAGATAGATAGATATAAATGTTTTGAATGAGTTGAGAGAGAATGGTATTTCTGCAGCTGTTTTGGAGAGAGATAGAGGGAGGGAGCAGGGAAGGGAGCGAGAGGGCAGGGGAAGGAGGGGGGAAAAGTGAACTCGTCAGACAGAAACAGTGGGCCAAAGAGAGGGGAAGAGCTGGGGCTCTACAGAACGAGTGGACATTTTAAAAAGTGGGAGCGCATCCGAAAGAAACAAAGAAGAAGACAAGACGGACGAATTGAAAAAACAGTGCGGAAAAGTACGCGGACCCAGTGGAAAATACGGATCATCTGCCGAGCTAAAACGGGTATAGCTTAAGAAAAAGGTGGACGCAGAAACAGTGGCCCCATCACAGAGCAGTGAGAGGTAAAAAAGATACAGAATTTATAGTGGTTGTGACCACCTGTGGCTATGCTAACGTTTCATGGAGGGTTGACGCAGTAAGCCGACTCTATTTCTGCTCCATGCCTTCATTTGTTACTATATATTGGCTCTGCGCGGGTGTGTTTGGCTGTGTCTGACAGATGAAACTGGGACAGGCAAGGGAGGTGTGTGTGTGTGTGTGTGTGTGTGTGTGTTTGTGTGTGTGCGTGCGTGTGTGTATGCGCGTCAGAGTTGGGTGGTCAGCGGGACGAGCGGGGCAAGGTAAGAGAGCTGCGTGCTGGATCCAAGTCCGTTTTTTCTTTGAGAGTTTAAGTCAGTTCTTTAATCGTTTAATCTATTAAGAGCAGTAAGACCCTCGACGGGAATGTCTGGCATTCAAGAATATTCTGTAGCATTTCTGTTTACAAGACTTATGGTGGAGTAAATTGTATCCCAGAGCTTGGTAAGTCTGTGACTCATAATAGCACTGTGCCCACTACACAACAAGTTATTACAGTATAACATCTGACAGTGTCAGTCCCAAATACAGAGACATAGTTAAACGTAAATGCAAAGCATAACATTTTCTAACATAACAGATGGGTAACCATGTTCATTATTTCTAAAATGCTCCTTCCTCGCCCTGGGGAATACCAGCCAGCGATGTGACAGGAAGCTGAGGTCAAGGATTAAAAGAGAAGTGATTCATCATCTTTCTGACCCCCCGCTGATTTGCAGCAAGAGAGAGAATGACCCCTCGCCTCGGGTTGTGTGATCGTTTAGAGCAGGCCACCACAGAGACAGACAGAGGCATGCAGAGAATAAAACATGTGATTCCCTGTGACCGGGAGACAAATAGCGAGAGAATCCCTGAATCTACTAGAGCTGTGGAGGCATGATGGGGGAGGAAAATAGCTCTTCTCTCTACCCTACATAGTCTTGTGATACAATCAAGTGAGGTTTATTGCATTCCCTGCTGCCATGTCTTGTGTGGGGGTGGGGGTAGTTTGGCTTGTGGGATCACATACAGCATTTTGTTCCCATTGAGGCTGCCATGTTGTCCCATGGCTCCCATCTTGTCCCATGGCTGCCATGTTGTCCAAATTCTTATTAGAGGGCCGTCAGACAATTTCAGGATTGTGGAATATGGAATAATTTGTTTATTTGTAATTGTAGTCACGTCATTTCAAGTTATGTATACAGCCCTTAATCACATTACAGTCTGCAGATGCCCACATTTCACATGGAAATAATAACTACACTGCTTTATTCTCTCATCGGGGAAGGAAAAATCTGTCCCAAACGGTTAGTAGATACCATTTCAACAACATTACCATGATACAATAATTTATATATTAAAATGTTATCAAGCAAAATGGAAATTGTACATAGACTGTCAAAAAATGCATAAAAATGCCTGTAAAAATGCCTATTGTGCTTATGATTAATGCAATAACCAGAAAAGTCCTGGGACAGGTTAAAAACATGTAGATGCATTAGGGCACAGTATGCTACTGATGATTCAAAGTAGGGAGTTGGTACTGTAATTCCAAGTTGTTAGTTCCCACTGTTTATTTATGTACCCGTCCAACAGCTTGGTATCTCGAGCAAATACAGTTTGAAGATGATAAGCACAGGTTGCATGTTGCAACCAACAAGTATGTTATCATAACACAAAGTAAAGCTAAAAAGCACTTTCTGCACTTTGCAGAACAATGATAAATATTTAATGAAATTCCAAGTTAAATGGACGTTCCCTTGAACTTTTTCCAATTAGGAGGTTGGATTTTAGTTTAATCTGCAATGGAATAGAAAACAAAGCGACAAGTGAATGGCTGGCACTAATATGACCAATCAGATAAAGCATTTGCAATGACATGTGTTAGACCTGTAGCTGGCGCTGTTGCTGTTTGATTTTAGTGCTTTTGAGATGCACAAGAGACCGTACCCGCCTGCACCGGCCATTCATGGTTGTAAGTGCATGTGACACACACGTCCCTCTGTTTTAGTTTAAACTGACAGGGAGGGAGAGGACAGGCCTACTAGCATGGAAAAATGGAGTGAGACAGAAGGGATGTGGCGACCTTTGCCCCCCGTTTATTTTGGGAAGGCTCGGGTTACGCTGCTGGGAACGCTGGGAGAGGGCATTCCATCTGGGCCAATGCACTCGCGGTTTAGCATGCTAGGCTCATATGTACAGTATATGCACTGGGCTCACACTTACTGTATGTACTTGGTTTATTGTATCATCAGTGTTTTTAAAAGCATATAGGGTTTATCTAAAACGTTAGTCTAGTTTAGTTGTACAACAGTATTTTAACAGTATTTTATATACATATAGGCCATATTATAGGCTTACATGTATATAAAATACTGTATGTATATTGTCATACTTTCTTGTTCATTGTTGTTGTAATCTTCCCCTAACCCCCCCCCCCACCCCCCCCCCCAACCCCCCAGACTAAGATTTAGGCCTAAAGTTTCTGATATCACAAACTTCTATTTTAAAAGCACATTTTTGTTCCAGCATAAGGTACTTCACCAAACAGAACACTACATACTTTGAAGTTTGCAGGACGGGGGAATTTCAGACTAAATTGCCCCATTCAATATGCAGTCCATAAAGTTCAAACAAAGGATTGTTTTTTAAACTCAAACGCTTTAACCTTTGCTAATATCTACAATGATGATTTTGTGAGCTGCGCAGATGTATGTTTATGGTCATTAATTACAATCATATATACTTTTCTCTCTCAGTGACAAAGATGTTGACGCTCTCGTCTGAAAATGGCCCAGAAGATGCCAATAATAAGAGCTTTTGGATGGTAAGAAGCGTGCATGTGAGCGTGCATGTGTGCGTGGGTGCATGTGTGGTCGCACACAAGTGCATACAGTATGTGCGCGCCGTGCGCGTGAATGCGTGTGCATGTTTCGGTGTGTGTTTCCTGCCTGTCTGCAAACACAGACATAGACGATAGCTGGTCCCTGTGCCTCACAAAGCCCGTGTGACCTTGTATGCACAACAGACAAAACAGCACTGATATTTAGGCTATGGCTGTAGACAAGGCCATAATGGCATTTTTAAAGGGACATTACACCCATTATAGATGCCCGGAGAGCTCTCCCAAGTAATATCACGCAATGATAACTTCGTATCTACAGGTCACACTGTGTAGGTCTGTCGTGGCATGGCTCTGTTTCTGCAGACGCGATTGCTGTTTTCTCTGTTCCGTAACAGCTCATCATCGACGTGTGATCAGACATCATCGACTGACAGATTGTTGCTAATGGCTCTGTTTGGGTTAATAATTTGTGCTGTCGGTAAAATAACATGTGGTGGAGACGAAAATACATTCAACACAACAGAATTTTATTTTTGGGGGAAATTCTAAAACTTAGGCCTACATACTTGCATTATTTATATCTTAGGCTTAGGTATTTTTATATAAATGCATGCCTATGTGGATTTACTACTTCAGGCAGACAGAAATAACTCTGTAGGTCTACACAGACCAAACCAAACTAGATACACGTTTATTTGCCATGCAGCTATGAAGGTACAATTTACCCTTATATTATAATGGTTATGTACAACACATCTTATCATATTTCTGCTCCTACTTTACAGTAATACTGCCTCTGTCTGTGATGGTGTTATTGCCAACGGGGCTAGTCCCATCCTCCCCTACTGTAATTAGGCGGACCCCTGTAGTAAAGGGGATGCTTTCCAGGCCGTTCCCTGTCTGCGTCATCTCACCGCTCGCTCCATGCTCTGTAATTAGGCCTAGTACAAATGTCTGCTTTGCATTTGCACAGTCACTACCAGGTCGAGAGCCGCTCCATATTTCAGACAGTACAAATGAGCGATGGAGATTTACATTTACTACTGCAGCCACCCCGTGCCCCCCTATTGTTCCTGAGACCTTTTCAGAGCATTGGTTTGAGAGCAAGAGCTTTTACTTCATTCATTCTCAGCTCTGGACACGGCCAATTATTTACATGAAATCTGATTTTCTATCAAGGACGATGGCTATTTTATTTCATGTTGTGATTGGCTGATTGGACAGCTGATCTATGTCTGCCTATGTTATTGGCTGAAAGTGGAGCTGTTGGCCTCCAGCTAAATTCCTCAGCTGGTTTTTGTTAATTCTCCGACGAGTGAACAGTCACTTCAAACCACAACACACACACAGACAGACAGAAAGAAAGAGAAAGAGAAAGAGAAATAATTTCTTATAATAGCCAACATTTGACAAAATAGTTTTCTCAAAACATTTAAACTTGATTGTAAGATGGAAAACATTAAAGGAGCCCAAAAAGTAGACTTTGTAATGTGAAAATAAAACTTATTTTACTTAAACTTTGAAACTACACATGACCAGGCTATCTCCAAACTGCTGTTTTGTACATCCCGACTAAAAGAATTTGGCATCTTCTCAACCCCATACTGAGACAGGCACACAGAGAGACAGAGAGCAAGACAGGTTTATAGCTTGTAAACGTGTCAGGAAGAGACACGGGAAGAGAAAGGGAGTCTGGGAGCTCTGAGTGCAGTGAGGGCCCGCGCGACGACTGCCAGGAAAATGGAGGAGAGAAGTCCAAATTCCACATTTGTCTTGGGTATATCTGTGAAACGCGGGGTGTGCCCTGTGCCTTCTGCCACCCTGCCTCCCATTGTGTTTGCCTTCGCCAAACACGCTTCAGGTTTCTGTCCATGGTCCCCACCATCTAAACCAAATCAAATTATTCATACGGTTGGGTGAGAGGTGAATGTTCAGTAATCCACCTATGATATTCGCTGGCTACTTTGTAAACTGCAAAACTACAATAGGCAATTATGTTAGCTGTCAAGCTAATAAAAAACCGATTTGAGTAGGCTCGTGACTTTGCATACACCTGTAGGGCTTCTTGTTCCGTCACTGGTCTCCCTCAATAGAGAGGGTGGCCTGTCAGCTGATTATTATGTTACACACCTGTTCACCGTGTTATCTGAATCATCAGTAACACTGGTATGTGGCGTCCGACACTCAATATGTCAGTCTGTCATCGTGCGATGAGTCCGCCAGTGACGAGTGAACTCTCCCCCTGGGGCACACATGCCCTTTAGAGTTTAACACACAGACTGCTAATGCCATTAAACACACTTTTGTGACGACTACAGGGTCTTGACCTTCACAGCTGTTCAACGTTTTTTAAACAGACAAAGGACGGTCGTTATTATGACTGCTGAGGTGTAATCCAGAGAGTCTGCGATGCCACTGCTAAGGCCAACAGTAACACTGATGTTATTAGAGCCCACAGCGAAGCCGTCTTCCTAAGCCCTGTTGTACTTCTACTACTCTCTCTGTGTCCCCGCAGCCTGGCAACTATCAGCCCACTGTCAAGCGGACGGAAGATGCCTTCCAGGCGTGTAATGACATTGTGGTGTGCTTCCAAGAGAGAGCCCGCTTGGAGAGGCAGTACGCCCAGCAGCTCAGTGAATGGAGCAACAAGTGGAAGCCCCTAGTGGACTCTAGTGAGTACTGCATCCCACCAGTAGTCAATCCAGTAATAAGATGGACATTTCTTTTATTTTTCCAAAACCCGACTCGTGTTGTTGAAAGGTAAATTGTTACTGTTCTTCTCTTCCTTTTTTTACTCACCTGTCACATTGACTGGTTCCCCTGGTTGAAGACGTCTACATTACAAAACAGGTTTCGCCTAGTTTGGCATGGAGCACAGTATGAGGTGTTATTTGAGTAGTGTAAAAACATGACATTGGTAGGCCTACTCTTTACTATTTGTACCAGGTTTTTATTAGAAACAATGTCACCAATAAAAACAAGTGAGTCAGAATCTGCTCATTCCGACCTTTTACAACTAGGCACCAATAATCTTCAACTTCAACCTTACATCTGGCCACACATATGTGGATGTGTCTTCTTTACAGACACATCCAATCCCCCGCACTTTCCCAAACATCAAACAAAGTTGCAGTTTTCAACTGGGTCAGTCAGCAGCCGGTGGTTCATTAATATGGATGACTGTATCCACGACAGGCTGTGTTGTTCTGGGCGAGGGAGAAGCCCTGGAAAGTAAATGAGCTATACTGTAGAGTGTGTCGTAGATGCAGTATTACATAATCATATACATATGAGAAAACATAACCCTCCCCCTTCTTTTCCCTAGCCTCGTGAGACCATCTTGATCTCGCAAGCTTCAATTTCATTTCGCCACGACTATCAGTCTGGAACCCCTCAAGGCAAAAGCATTTGTCGCCCATGTATAAAAACAATCCGCGGCTAGCTGAAAATGTCCCCAAGATGACGACAATACAACATTTCCACCGGGTGATTTTAAACATACTAATTGGGTTAGCCAAAGGTAGGTAGTCCAATCGTATGTAAGGCAGTTTGATGTAAATGTTTTATTGGCACCACCTTTATGACAAACGCATTTGAATTGAGGGGTTCTAGGCTGATATTCGCTGGCGAGGTCAAACTGTAGCTGGCAAATGACGGTGATCACGCGGCCACCCTTTCCCCCTCTTCTAACCACCGATTCCTGTATCTTCCCCTCTCTTGGTTTGGTCCAGGCCCCCTGTATGGGTCCTTGCTCAAGGCATGGCAGTGTTTCCTCTCCTCCGCCGACCGCCTGGCCTCGCTGCATGTCTCCATCTGCCGCTCCCTGGTGTCAGAGGACGGGGACCGCGTCCGGACATGGCAAAAAGACAGTTTCCATAAGAAGCTCTTTGGGGGCTTCAAGGAGGCCCAGGACTTTGAGACGGGCTTTGCCAGGGCTCAGAAGCCCTGGGCCAAGCGTCTTAAAAAGGTTTGAAGTCTCGCTGGACTCTCACGGAATTCAATTTGGTTTTTCATTACATTTTGTCCTGTGTGATTACATTAAATCCAACCAACCAAATAATTATGCAAGTCATATGAACAAACATAATGACAACCATAAGAATATTCTGGCCCACTTACTGTAAAGTTCTTAAATTAAAAACTAAGCTACATTTAGGTTTTAATAAATTCTCATTAAGCCTGTTAAAAGGTATGATCCCTGCAATGCATTATCAATCAATCAGTCTTTATTTATATAGCATTTTCATACAAATTCATGTAACACAAAGTGCTTCACACTAAGAAGTCATTAAAAACAATAAAAAATAAAAAAAAATGACGTTTTGTGTGTTTAAAACGCAATTGTGCAAAAGTTCACATGGTTGTATGGGAAGGTGAAGAGAGGAACTCGAGCCAAAGTGGGGGCAGCGAATTTGTTCGCTTCAAAAGTTAATGATAGTTATTGTTAAGTACTAATCCGTAGGTTTTCCTACGTTCCACCTCGCCAGCTGGATAAAGCCAGGATGGCGTATCACAAGGTCAGCCGCAAGGAGCAGTCGGCCAGAGAGAGGGAGACCCACGCCCAGGGCAACCCGGACGTTGCCATAGAGAAGCAGAGGAAGCTACAGGAAGAGAGGGAGCTGGCACAGCAGCAGTCCGATAAAGTGAGTATTAGCATGCGCAGACTAACATGATGCCGGAGGAGCGGCAGCTGGCACAACAGTCTGAAAAAGTGTTAGCATACGCAGGCTTAACATAATGCAGTCCTAACCGCAGATATTACATGTGTAGGCCAGACCCAATGGAGTTATGTAGTTGGTCGTCGTGCATGTCAATCAAAAAACGTCCGCTGTAAAGTAGGTCTTGAGTCTTGACGCAGTTGGCCAGCACGGTGTCCCAGAGTTACGCAAGTAAAGGCTTGCTCTGCGAGACTATTTGTACGCTCTTTAAATAAATTGTATTATTTGTGGGTCGATTTCAATTTTGACACCCAAAGTCAGCACAGTTTGCAGTACCATGTTTACAGCAGGTCTCACACAACTGTGTTCTATTGTGTAAAGCCTGCATATTTTGGATGTGGAGAAACGCTGGCGTAAGGGACAACCTTGACAACCTTCCAGAAAAGGCACTGCTGGGATTCGAACCCAGGATCTCCTGTTTACTAGACAGGCGCTTTAACCAACTAAGCCACAGCGCCAGATATTTTAACTTGTTTAGTATGTGCTTTTGTTCACATACACCGGTACATATTTTGTGCGTATTTATTTCTTGGGCGTGTTTGTGTGCACACTGGATGAATAGCGTGGGTGCGTCCCAAAAGTATTTCCAAATATTTCCTATATCTACAAACCACTACACTTTATCCAACATGGAATTCAACTGTGGTGAGACAGTGTTTAACATTGCACTTGGAGCAGGCATCTGGAGATTTAGGTAGTGGGAAATGACTGTATAGCATTATGGAATAATTATTGGGCCGCACCCAGTCTGGCAACGCTTAAGCACACTCTGCCATCTTGCCCTGTTTGAGGTGCGGACCCGCTATGAGAAGGTTCTGGAAGAAGTGACTCGATACGCACCACGCTACATGGAGGAGATGGAGTCTGTCTTCGACCAATCCCAGGAGGAGGAACGCAAAAGGATTAGTTTCCTCAAACAGGCCTTCCTGTCTATTCACAGACACTTGGACATCACCAATAACGATAGGTACACACCCGATAGTCTCTCTGTGTTTATCTGGGGTAAAGGAGAGGGAGAACGAGTGTTTACTGTGCCTGATTGTATTCCCATTTCTAAAATGTAATAGCCGCACAAGATAAACTCGAAAATGAAAATGACTATCACTGCTGACGTTTGTTGATCAACGCAAGCCCAGAAAGTAGTACAAACATCTAGGAGATTAATTTCTATCCCCTGCTTTTCTCAACCCACATTTGGCGGCATAATCGAGGCAGAATGCAGCCAGATCAATAATCCCACTGATGTATCCCTGATCAAGTGAAGTGTGTGGCAGGAGGCGGGGGTAGACCAGATAAATGATATGCTCTATCGATCTCTTACATTTTTTTCAACATGAATTGAATTTACTGACGTTTCCGGGGGCGAGATAAAATCCGCGCGTGTTCATGCGTATTTGTTCCACGACGAGGAAGTGTAGTGTCATGCCATTTCCCACGTTTGTATTTGGGAAGGTCACAGTTCACACTCCGCCCACGGAATGCAGCATGCGTGTGTTGGCATGCCGACAGTGCACGCCTGTACGTAACCACCTCTTATCGTCTGCTGTGCTAGCGTGAAGGCTGTGTACAGTGAGCTGCACAACACACTCATGGCCATTGACGAGCACGAGGACCTGCGCTGGTGGAGGAATACGCACGGGCCCGGGATGCCAACAGACTGGCCTCAGTTTCAGGTCTGTCTGTCGCCTCTCCCATATCCGTAACTGCTGCAGCCTCGTGGTATTTGCCTTACTAGTGTGACTCCATTTCAAACAAATCCCCTGTGGGCGTGTGCAGGCCCCACTTGACTGACATCTACCTGATTCCCCTGTGTCGGTTTTGTTTTCACCAGGGCGGGACAACTGACACCCTCTTTATGATTGGTTGTTTTGAGTGCACTGTATGCAGTTTGATGTATGGCTCCGCCCATATTCAACTGGGTGCAGAGAATGTGTTTTCTGTGTGTTTCGTGGATCTTGAGGAAGTCTTGGTTTCTCGTTAACAAGTCGATTTTGTTTTGTTCGTGTTCTTCCTTCCGTCCTTCCTAACACACTGTGACATCACTCTACCGCACTGTCTTGACCCTGTGTGTTGTCTGCTGTATATTATAGTGTACCGCTAATAGTCCTACCTAGTGGTCTGAGATCAAAACATAAAGCGTAGCTTCGCTCGGCATCTTTCAGGAGTGGACGCCAGAAAAGAAGAGTAAAAAAGGAAAGAAAGTAGCAGAGCAGAAAGGCACACTAGAGAGAAGGTGAGTGATGGCCGTGGTCTTATCAGAGAGATAGTGACGTCTGTTATCACCACACAAAAATGTGATTCACTCACACGTGCATACCATTCTTATATATATTCTATGGTGCATCCAGACATGACAACCGAATGTCATTTCCATGAATATGTTTTTGTTTTTTTTACAATATATTTGAACTTTTTTTATTGTCATTGTGACATGAATGTTTTATTTATGTTTTGTTAGCTAGAATCCAAATGCCTACTCTATCTCCGTTGAGGCTGCTGGAGGAGGAAGTAATTTCCCCACAGGGATAAAAAAGCCAATGTAATTCCCTTTTATTGATGATACTGTACATCCATGATTGTTTTTCCTGTTCCCTCTGTCTCCGGTTACCACAGTAGTGTGATGATCGGAGGGGTGAAAGTAAGAGCGCTCTATGACTATATTGGCCAGGAGACAGATGAGCTGTCCTTTACAGCAGGTAAAGTCCCTCCGTTCTATATTTGTGGTATTTTGTCATATTGTTTTATATTATTTGCTTGGATTCCATTTTATACAAGTTACAGTATATGGTACATTCTTTTAGTGTTATTGCAGTCTGTTGCTATAGGCAACAGAGTTGTGGCCATGTTAACTTTGTATTGCTATTGAATAGTATTGACATTTGACACTTAAACCCCAATGAAACCAACAGCATAAGACATACAGCAAGCTTGCATTTGCCACTACAGTTATTTCTCTGCTTGAAATGAAGTTCCAGTGAAGTGGAGTGCCTCAAATATTTCACAATTACATAAAAACAAAAATATGAATGCAGTATGCAGCTTTCAGAAGCATACACACTGCAGTTGCATGTCCTGACCAAAGGAGCCGCCAAAGTTACTATGTTCAGCTTTTACAGTATATTTCAACATAGGCACCATCCTAGGACTCAAGATCCAATCAGGTGGTCTTCAAACTCCATAGCTATGAGTGTGTCTCTGCTCACTTTGTCACAGGCGAGGAGTTCCTGAAGATTGAGGATGAGGATGACCAGGGCTGGTGTCGGGGAATGAAGGATGGCGGCCAGGAAGGCCTTTACCCAGCCAACTATGTTGAGGTGGTCTAGCTACAGCAAGAGTGTATGCCTGTGTCCGACAGGAAACATCATGTCTTGTTGAGAAAACTCAGGTGTCAAGTATAGATGGTGTACAGATGATGTATGAGAGCATGCGTACTGTAGATCTTTAAGGACAACTTTCACTGTGGAAAAGACACCCTGGAGAAATGTCATAGTCTACGTTGTCATGACACCATTGAGTCACTCAGTCTGATCTCAAATCTGATCTCAAAACTGAGATCAGACAAAAACAGCGATTCAGAATTGATGCTTTTATGTATTATTAGCAAATGTTTTAATATATATACATAAATAATTTTGTGTTGTATATTGATGCCGTTGATGAACAATGCTTTAATGTGGACAGTTATGCTCTGAACTCTGAAGGCATACTGCATTTATAAATAATTTGGTGCTGAAATGCCTATTATACATTACTATGTACTGCATATTTTCCTGTGCATATTATAAAGAAAATCTTTAATATCAACGTTCTCACAAACTCTCACAATCCATACTGAAATGAAGGGAGTCAAGCCTTTACTGTGAACCCAGCTCCTTTATCTGCTAGCAAGACAAACATATAAATACATAGCTTGTATTACTGTATTTCTCTCCTCTAAGCGTGTTTTAATACTAAGATACTGGGGAACGGGTAGTTTTGCTGTACAAATGCCTGGCTCTAATACCTAATACTCTACCACTATATCTATATGGCACCTATCATAGAAAAACTCTACCAAATAAAGGCGGACACATTTTTTTAGAATAGGCCTGCCTTGTGGTTATGTTGCACAGCTGTATGCATGTACTGTAAGGACTTCTGATGCCAAGCAAGTTGGCAGTACCATCTGCAAACATCTGCAAAGTGCCTTTCTTTATTTTGGAATAAAATGTTTAACTTGTTCAAAACATATTGTAGAACTTTGGATGTGCTTTTTGTTAATGAGTTTGAGTATATTAATCACCACACTGCCACATGTCAGCAAGACATAATTGTTCGCTATGCCCTGAAGATGCCTCAGAGGATGGTGACACCTCTGGAGAGCTTATAGCCACAATAATGCAAAACTGCAAATAATCCCGTATGGAGCGTGTCCAGACCCTATTCAAAAGTACATTTTGGGCCTGGTTACACTAGGCTGAATTACAGGTGTCCATATCCGACCTTTTTGTTTAACCTACTTGCTTCTCTCCTACAAGCACAGCAAGAGGTGAAACACCCGCCCCTCTTCGATGGTCTATGTAAATTAATTAAGCATACCTATGATGTACAGGGAGAGCAATGCCAGTAGCCTATAGCACAATTAACAGCGCTTGTTAGTCTCCGGTTATTAGAACCAAACCGCAACAATATTTACAACGTTGACACCAATGTCGAGAGCAAACTGTGTCAACAGTGTCAGGCATTCATCATGGTAAAGTCAACAGATTCTGCGTCAGTCTGAGGATGAAAACTATAGGGCCTACCCGCGTGCGTAACCTTCCGTACTTGGGCATTATTCACCCAAAATTATCATTGCGCTTTCTTGTCTTTTCTAGTGTATTCTATGTACTGGATAAGACACTAAGTAACTCTCATATGATACATTGTTATACTCGCGGCCAGCAGAGGGCATGAAATGATCAGTCGAACGTCTTTCAGTAGGCTATTTTCAGAACGGAAAAGGCACAATTCAGCAATAGATAATGGGAAAAATGACCTTATTCCATCATATTCATAAGTTCCATTATGTGATGACAGGCAGAACTTTAGGTTGTCATAGGCAGTGCTAGTGAAATGGCGCTATAATTAAACAGGCTTTTTATTGACTTGTTACATTTCTAGTTCTAGACATTAATGATGAATTTGCATACATGAGTAGTCCTTTAAGGCAAATGACATACCGTGTGTGTACACGTGACGAGATACATGCAAGGGTGCGTATTAATGAATATATTATACAGCATTCCATTATAGCAGAATTGCATATAGTCTACCATTTGTGTTACATGTGCGTGCGTCAGTGAGGTCTCAACTCATTGTCGAAAGACGCACAAGCGCGCGCGTAGCCAACATAAAAAATGTACTTTGGCACTACTTATGTTCTATCCTCCCCCCCCCTCTCTCCCCCTCTCTCTCCCCCTCTCTCCCTCTCTCTCCCCTGGGCAGGTGAAGGCCAGCTCTGAAGGTTAGAGAGCAGTTGCAACTCATATTGTTCCCTCAGCTGCCACCTGTAGATGCCAAGCCCTGCCAGTGGCGCACATGGCACACACGATTTGTCTCAAGGGTGTCCAAACAAACCACCTTCGTTCATCTTTAGCTCAAGTGACGCGAAGGCCACTGGCTAGCGACGCTCTGCGCGCACTTTCCGGAAGGAAGGCCTGCGTCCTAGGAGTTTTCGAGTGCACTGGGAGGGGATGAGAGAGAGCGTGCGGGCCTCGCTGCCTGTAGAGTACGCCCAGGATACTGCACGGGTAGGTGTGTGCCGCCTTTCGCGACGCGCACAAAAGCGTCCCGTTCGATTATTTTGAAGTGGCCAAAAATAATATAGCAATCAAGAAAAGCCTTATACTTGCGTTTCAATTAGCCTAATTAAAGGGCTGGCAGGCTGGTTGCGTGTGTTGGCTGCAGCACAATGCGGATATGCTTTTGAGCATTTTGTTTTAATGGAGAAAGAGTATGTAGACAGATGAGGTAGAGTGAGAGAGAGAGAGTCAGACTCTCTCCGAGGGGCTTACTGTAGCTAGAATACTGCATCAGCAGGCAGAGGTTGGAATTATTAACCTCTTCCTCCCCATTGCCTTGCCAGTTGTTTGCCTGCAGCTGGTGCCAGATTATTTTCTGTCCTACAACAACCAGCTTCTTTGCCACTCTGTTTATTTTGTGTCTGCTGTAGGCTACCTGGGTTTGTTATATACGACTGACCCATAGCCTATGAAACATATAAGATGTAAATGATTTGAATAGCAAATAAAATGTAATGCTCAGCTCCAGAGTGGCTTGAGTACAATGTAATGTTAAGTAAAAATAAATGATACAGACAAAGACAAATGATAAGCCTTCTCGGTGCTGCAGAAAAGAAACCATCCACCTTGTCAGGAGACTAAATCAGCTTGACGTGACGCAGCAAAACGCCGCACGTGCAATCTACTGACCTGGCTGAACACTTACAGCAGCGTGCGTGCCTGTCATGATACATGTGGCTATGTTTAAAAATAGTTCTGCTTGCAGTCACGTTACTGTACGCTGTAGCGTGACTGTTCAATTTCCAATTCTCTAACAGAGCCTACACTGGATTTACTGAGCGAGTACGGCGATTGTGGGGTACGAGACGAGTTAACTTGTCTTGTCTGCCGTGTGTGTGAAGCAAGTGGCAGCGAGAGAGTTAACTGCGAGTTCAGCTTCAAGCCCAACAGTGAGAGCCAGATGGCCATGTAGGACACTCACCGTGACATGGGTCGATCTAGCTCCCCCTACTGGAAAGCAGTACACACAAATGCTAATACACAATGATGAGATACTGTATATTTTAGCTGATAACTCCACCCCCCCCCCCACCCCCCACCACACACACACACACACACACACACACACACACACAAACATATGCCTACATGTTTAATCACACGTGCACATATGTGCACCCCACCCCTCCGACACGCAATGCCAATGCCTGCATTTTTAAATACGCATGCTAATTGTATGTGCACACAAATTGACAATGGACAATACGCCGGTTGACACACATACTGTAAAACTAAGGACACAGTTACACACTAAATCATATTCACACTAAACACACACACACACACACACACACATATTATACACAAATGAACACAGTCACAATACACATACAAATGAACACAATTATTTCGTGCTGGTTATGGGGAGTACACACACACACACACACACACACACACACAATGCACACTGTGTGTACGGAAAAGCCTCCAACACCATGCCCTTAAAAACACTCTCTTCGCAGCGCAGAAAAAAAAAAAAAAAAGAAACCCCGGCTTTTATTATGAGATTAGAGAGTTGGGGAGAGTGGTGGGCGAGACAGGGGAGAAGCTACAGTGCAGTGTTGGGAGGGGGGGCGGGGGAAGGGCAGTATTGACTGAGCTTCAGTTTAGCCCCGTGGCGCTGAAACTTTTTGAGTGACGCGCTAACAAAGACATTGGTTCTTTACTGGTTCCGCTTCCCTCCAAAAAACCTCCTACCCCCCCCCCGCACACTTGTAACTATGGAAACACACAATGCACACTGTTTAGTTCACTAAATGGTATCTGTTAAGTAATTTGGTGACATATCAAGCTCTATAGTGACTGTCGACTGTAGGTGTGTCGAGGTATTGCAATAGAGTGGCTTATTTAAGATATGTGCGTTTGATGGATTGCCGTTTCATTATAAATCGCTTTCGATAAAACCTCTGCTAATAAAATGCAAACACTGACCAAATAATGACAAATGTACTGTACAGCACAATACACAAATCAACCGAGCGTAGCCAAAGTTTACTGCATATAACGACAATCGTTACATTTTCTGTTTTTGTTTTTCAACATAATCTCATCTCATGACCCCTTGGGGGCACCCAAGCTTCCCCGTTGAGAACCCACTGGTTTATCCAAGGTCATCACACCTATCCTGGTAGAGAGGAAGATAGTGAGAGAGAGAGAGATAGAGAGTGAGAGGGCGAGAGAGAGAGAGAGAGAGAGATAGTGGGA
>JAODUG010018766.1:8675-22166 GCA_027564795.1 Aphredoderus sayanus
TTGCGCTAACGGGACCTAGCGGTTAGCTACTTGTGGCGTCTGCTCTATCAAGCAAGGGAAGGATGTAAACCACAAGCTGCGCATAATAACAGCTTCACATTAAAACACAGGAAACTACCTTAAAAAAAAAAAGAAAAAAAAAACAGTTTTCAGCCCCATCTTCAGTTCACAAGAATGTGTTTTTTGTTGTTTTCTTCTACAGAAAAATGCAAAGAAGGTAAAGACAATAGTAGCGACTGCATAGCTGTCACTCTCTTTATGTGTTTATATTATCTGTGCCATAGATGCTGTAGAAATGTTAGCAGTTCAAGCAAATAGAATTTGAAAGTAGGAAAGAAATACTCTCTAAAATGAGACAGACACAGATTACTTGGGAACACTACAGTTTTTTGGAACAGCAGATGCATAATACTATACAAATGGGGGTGGGGAGTTATATAAATGATATTCTGTCCTCACCCCCACCTAGTGCCGCTCTCCTGTGGCTGTCTAGGTAATGTAGTTCCTGTGGGGAGTAGGCCTCCCTCAGAGATCTGCTGTGCTCCTGTCTCTCCCGCAGAGTGTGGCTCTCTGAGCGCTGTGCCTCTGCCTGTCTCCACCGCCTGGCTGCCTGCTCCTCCTCTTCCTCTCCCACCTCCTCCCCTCCCCCCAGCCTCTCCCTTTCGCAGTGGGGCTGGGGCAGGGCGACCTGGCGGACGGCTCCCTCCGGGGAGGGCAGCTTCCTCTTCCCTCCGCCCAGGGTGGCCTCGTCTCCGCGGGGAGGGGCTTGGCAGCGCAGGGCCTGGTTCTGGGGGTCCGCGGGGAGACCCAGGGACCTCCAGGCGAGGCCGCCCGCCTGCTGGGACAGGGAGCCGGGGTGTCGAGGCGGGAACGAGCCGTCGGCGTAGCCCGGGGTGAGCTCCGCCTGTGTTGCCGCCTCGGCGACTCGGGCCAGGTGGATGTCTCCGGCGTGGGCAGTGGACACCGTCCCTCCGGCTCTCAGAGCAGAGGAGGATGGGAGGTTGGTGAACCTGAAGTCTGCTCCATTCTGAAGCTGTGAGTGAGTGAGAGAGAGAGTGAGAGAGAACAGACAAGTGGGTCAGCATAGGAGGAGGGGAGGCAGGCAGAGCTTGCGTCCAACGGGCCAGGCCAGGCAGACACAATGGGGGAGAATCAAGCTGAGTAATCACTGCCTGAGTGACTCACTGCACTTCCTGTGCATCAAAGCGCTGCCTGTCTGGTCGGTCAGCCTGAGCCCACGTCACAAAGCCATGCCAGCGCCCTGCCCAACCCCACACACCGCCACGCATAAACACTTGACACAAAGCAGCCAGCCATAGCTAAATGACAGCAAAACTGGCAAGACCTGGACCGGAAGACATTCATTTCATAGCAGTTGCATAGTAAACCGACCGCCACATAAATGAATTTGCTCCTTAATGACGTTTTTGCAAAATTACAGTAGTATACATACAGTCAGTCATTGACACACCAAAAACATAAGTTTAGTTTGTATATTCATGTTAAATGTACAGTACAAAACTCTTACAGCCTAAACAATTACAGTAGGTCCTTAAAAGCCTGGCAATGTGCCTTCTTTCTGAAACCGTGACCGTTCCAATTAGCTGACGACAAATAACAGCTTTCGACCCTTCTGGACCTGAAGATGAGCCTCTTTTTGTTCTTCCCCCTGCTCTACTACAGAGGGTCCTTTCATGCTCGTGCCAAGCAGAAATATGACCGGAAGCCAGTTCCATCCACACATCACAACCTCCTCATTGACACAGCACTCTAGTGACGTTATAGTGTACATTGGTGCCAATTGTATTTCAAGCTGGGCCATGCGCGGATACAAAATGTCCATTGACAAGAAATCTCAAACACATGGAGATGTTTAAAAACAACAACATAAAAACAATTAAATGCAGTGGTGCACAAATGATGTCTGCAGTGGTTTGTGGCGTTGACGGAGAACAGCCAAGCATGCTGCCCCAGTTTCCTAAACCACCACTGGCTGGCAGGCAAATGCAAGGTAACCGTTGAGCCACAATGGCCGGGCATTAGGGACCTTACTTGTAGGTGCTCTACTGGACTGTCACACACTTCCTGTTCATCACTGATGTCTATGTCTGAGGACTCCTGGAGCAGAAAAACATTTTTCCTTTTGGTAGAGCTACCAATTTTCAGTCTGCCCATATCATTTTGTTTTATTTATTGATTTACCTCATTAAGGGAACTTAAAAGAGGATAGAATATATAGTATGGGTTACCCACAAATACATACTGAATAAACCATGACCTTAAAGATACAGTAACAGCAGCAGGCCCTACCATCTAGCAAGTCTGAGTAAACACTGTTGCCTTGCCCACAGTACCTGCTCCATGTCACCCAGGGTGATGGGCTGGGTCTGGTAGCGGCTGTTACTCCTGCGCTGGCGTGTGTCCCCTCTGGCGCGGCCCACCCTCGGGGGAGGCTGGGCCAGCCGGTTGAACAGCGCCATCTTCTCTGCCAGGCTGAGGGTACAGAGGTCAGGCTCCTCCTGGTCCTGGCCTTGGCCCTGGCCCTGGCTGCGCCCCTTGGCCTCGTCTTCCTCATGGAGGGCCTGCCGGGCACACTGCTGCTGCTGCTGCTGCTGTGCTTCCTGGACATCTTGGGCCTGCTCCCGGGCAGCGGCGCTCTTCTTCGAGGACGCCTGCAGGCTTAGAGGAGGAATGACAGCCAGAGACAGAGAGGAGAAGGGATATTGGGGGGGAGAGAGAGACATCAAATGACCACATGCTACAGACAGCACAATGATGATGTGCACAAAACAAAGAATAAAGATTTAAAGTGCATAAAAGAACAAAGTTTGTCAGTATCAATAAAAAAATAATGACACTTTATTAGACGTGCAGGGTGAGTCAAGTTATTTATATAGCCCTTAATCACATTACAGTCTCAAAGGGATACATAGGCACACACTGCAGATGCCCAGCACAGACACAAAAATATGAGCATTAGATTCAGACACTATTACTTATACAGTCACATTCAGTGAAACCCATAGCCATGTAGTTTCCTCAATATACACAAGGGGGCACTACACAGCATTCACTCAACATGCAAGTCTTCTATTCCTTCCCCAACAAAGGAAATACGCAGTAACAGAATCAAACAAAGACTCTTCTCCTGGAGAGTGTCTCTGCTAACAACAACAACTGTTGAACCAACATCCTTTCCCACGAGGCTGCTGGCGTGGGTTAGTCAGTCCGTGTGTTGGTCACTGACCCTGTATGTGAATGGTCACTGACATTTCATAAACAGTCATGCACACACACACACACGTGCGCGCGTGTATACCTGTAGGGTGGCAGAGCGCTGTAGACTAGGGAGGGACTAGGGACGCGTGCCACAGCAGCGTGCGAGCCCACCGCTTGTGACACGGGACTTGGGACACTTATGAAGGTGGGGGTGGGTGGAGGGGGCACAGGCAGTCACACACACACACACAGGTGACAGAGAGGCAGAGAACAAGATCACTTCCGGTCCAGTGGTGCGTCTGTATACACTGCCCATAGTCGGGTTCAGCAAATACGGCAAGCGTCAGTGCATGTGCTCCGAGCACCATTTGCCATCTGCGCTCAGTGCGGTGTAGAAACCTACGTGGCGGCGATGACCACCTCCTCCGTGGTGACTGGCTGGGTTCTGGAGCGGTCGTGGGCTCGCCTCAGCCTCCTCTCCACCGCTGTGTTCCTGGACCGAGGCTGTGGGGCTCCGCCATCAACACTCCTCTCCAACTCCTGGACGCCAGAGGGTTGAAAGAGAGGGGAAATAGTTATGGACAAAAAAGAGGAAAGAAATACGAATCCAGAATTATAGGTTTCACACGACAGGACGGTTTTCCCAGGTGTTAGTGTTCACAAGGCTTTGCAAAAACATATTTGCATTGAGATGGATGAAGGCTTTGCTTGACAGAAGATATTTCACAGTATCTTTACATAAAGTAAAGCTGTTGATGACTAAAGCTAAGCTGAACATTTGGTAAACCCTGGACTCCGTAGTTTGCTCATGTCTATATTAAATCCTACAACAAACATTTGGAAAGAAATCTATAGTTCTTGAACCTGGAGGATTATTTTTGTTTGACATAGTTCTAGACTTTCTACAATATACATATTCTCAATGGTTCTCCGGTTTGCAGAATATGGAATAAAAATGGGAATATACCTTCAATTAAATTATTCAACAAACTGGAGTAAATAGATAGCAATCAACTTTACAGAAATGTTGAGTATTTTTTGGAAACAATGGAAGTTAAATAATAGAAGTTTCCATATTCAGGTATGAATGACTTACTGTATAGTAGTAAATATTATCCAATAACATGAATGCTTAAGGTCACAGAATGAGTGCAATACTGTAGATAGCTTGGCCAAGCCTAACCATGTCTGAAGCTAAACCAGACCATTGCAGTGTATCAAGTCCAAGTCCTCGACTGGAGGAACATTTCCAGCATATGATCCAGGCACCCGTTATGCAGTGCAGAGAGAAATGGGCTTATGGTTACCATGTGTATGTGAGGATTAAACGACTAAGTTGGCCCGTACCCTGAAAAGAGATCGCTTTGCTGCCACACTCAGCTTAGCCCGCTCATCCAACTTCTCGTCATCAGCTATACCAAAAGAAAATAAAGAAAGGAGAAGTTAGTTAGCAGTGAGTTAGTTGGAATAAACATTTCCTCTCCAAAGCAAACAACTAAAGAGATTCTCCTACAATACTAGCAGAATTGTGCTGAGATGTGCGTTTATACAAGCAAACAGTAAAGCTAGCTTCACAAGATAAACTTAAAGGTTATCATTCACTAGTTTTCCAAAAACTGTGGCTCTACACATGGAGCAACTCTTATTAATGGACTTTACAACTCGATAAGGAATACACTTCTGTCGGCTGTACTATTTTTTATTTTCCCCAGACATGATCACTATGGTTGGACTGGCCGACGGGGAGAATATGCAGAGCGCAACAGGTGTATAAGGGGCATCAGCGCGCACACACACACACACACTGCAAGGGAGCTGACCTCACCGAACAACTATTCCCCATCGCTGGCGCTCTTCTCTGATGCCAGACAGTATAACCAGCAAACGGCTGCTCATAAGAAGCAGATGAGGTGGTGCTGTTTTGCTACTGTGAGCACAAGTAATGGGCTCTATAAACCCCACTTTAAAATGCAGAGCTTTACTAATTAAAATAAGACCTGAGTCATTTCACCACCGCCCACATGCCTGGGGTTTAACGTAACAGCTATGAAGTCATTTTGTGTTCGTTTTTCAGGTTCAACACATCATTTATGGATTTGTCTCATTTTGACTAGGAAATGAATGTGTAAATGTATTGATACTCTTACGAGATGTATTATTTAACTCATAGGTTAAGAATGCTTTATCTGAAGTCAAATGTAACCTTTGAATTTTGAGGAGGGAAGAAGAAAAACACAAATAAACTGCCAAACTGTTCCCAACACCCATATTTCAACTGACACCAATAAAGTTTCACCAATGAAACTTCTTGAGAGGAAACCAGTTTGCGCTTTTGTCATTCTGTCCTCACAGGCCCCAACAGCAAACCCAATGACCCTATATTACTTTTCAGGAGGGAGGACAAAGAATTTCCAAACAGGGAATGAAACAAGAGACTAAGTTCAGCTGCTTTGACGTATGGCAGATGTATCAAAATTTCCATTCACTTTATAATTACTTATCAGTAATTCGCCAGTGTATTGTACTTCATAAAAACTATACTTTAGGCATAGAACACATTACTATGGATGTCAGCACAATATGTCTAAAATATATAAGTTATATAGCTAAATACATTTTCATATTTAATCATTGTACAATCAATGTTAATTACTACTTACCTTCAGTGTTGCTAAATTCCGAACTCACACAGGACCTTCACCATTGTGGGGGAAGGAAAAAAAAAAAAAAAAAAGAGCGCAAGATAAGCAACAGTACACAACTACATGAAACAAAATAAAAACAATAAGCCCAATAAAAAACATTTGCAGGTGACCAGTTGACAGGCCACACACAGATCTGGAGGAAAGATGAATAAGCAGCGCGAGAAAACAGAAAAAGGTGCGTTTGTACAGTAATGTGTGTGTTAGGAGAAAAACCACCAAGAGTCCCGCAGAGCGGACTAAACCAATTAGCCAGCATTAAGGAAATATGCAGGTTGAATGGAGAACAAACAACCAACAATGGCTGATTCATGGTGGCACACTTTATGCTCACACGTGAAGCCCTAACACGGGAACATTTGGCCGTCAGCTGCCCACTCAGCTGGAATGACCCATGAATGAAGCCAGTGTAAGTGTGTGGGGAAAAGTGGTTGAGAAGTGCAAGTTTACATGAATCTACACCCAATAGAAAATCTCACCTTTAGCAGCTAGAGTGAGTGCATTAAAAAGGTTCATTTTATCTTTGTGAAACGTGTGGATTTAAATCATGCATTTAAGGTGACTCGAAGGGCCATTTCCCAGCATTCATTGCTCCCTGTGTGGATACAGCCGTGCGGGCCAGTCCGGCTCGGTACCTAGTGTCCTGGCGCTCGGCGGAGGTGACGGGCTGGGTCCTAAACCTCTCTGAGGTCTTTCTACTCTCCCCGGGACAGATATATTGCCTGGGCCTGCGGGCCCGCTCCCCCCTCCAAGGGGCCAAGGGGGCTACCTCTGCCTCCCTGCAGGGCCGGCGGGTGGGAGAGGGTTCGAGGCAGAAGAACGGAACAGGTACCCAAAGGAGAGAGAAAAGACATTGTAAAAAGGGAGCGAGACAGAGCAGCAAGGGTGGAATGGCTTACAAACAGAGGCGTGGGTCAGGCGGTTATCGACGCAGGCAAGTGCTTAAACTCAGCAAAAGCGTGGTGATGTTAGCGGTTAGAGCACTGAAACACAAGCCTGCACTCGCACAACAACAACAACCAAACAAGGTTGGTTAGTGAAGCGGTACCATTTCTGCAGATTACACACCGTGCCATGGAATCATTAGTTTAAGTTAACACCCCGCCCCCAGCAAAAGGCTTAGTTGAGTGTTAGGCCTTCATTTTCCAGGCAAGGTTAGGCAGCAAGCCGCATGAGGACATCCAGAGCAGCAGGGGGCAGCATTTTACTCTACCACCTACAGCTCAGGCCGGCGCAGCGCAGCAGCGCTGCTGGAGTTGCCAAGGTAGGAGTGTCTGAGCTGGGCCACGGAGACCCTGGCGTCCCCCTGGCTCTCCCCGTCACCAATACCCTCCTTGCGGCTGCGGGAACCCCCCACGTCCTCCCTGGGTCCCCCGGGGGCCTCCCGCGGAAGGTTACGGTCCGAGGCACAGCGTCTGAAGGCGGTGGCGCGGGGGGCTGGTGCCGGTGGCCCCGCTGCGTGGGTGACCGCAGGCTGGCCCGGGCCTCCGTGGGCGTGGCAGGTGCTTTCCCGATCCCGGGCTCTGCCCTCGGGCCTCTGCAGGCGGGAGATGTGCTCGGCGGGCCTGGGCGCGTCCACCGCTTCCTCCCACCGGTGCTGGTGGCTGGCCCTGCCACCGCAGCCTCCTCCAGCAGGTGCCTCCTGCACCGTAGGTGCCACCGCAGCCTCCCTGGCCTGGCCTTGGCTCTGGGCCCGGGGCGCCCACGGCTCCCCCCCCTCCCCACTGCCCCTGTAAGGGTCCTCTGTGCTTCGTTCCCGGCGGCGGACCTCAGAGGGAAGCACCGCCTTCCTGCTCTTGAGGAGACCCTCCGTCTTCACCCCCTGGACCTCCGCCTCGCCGCCGCCCACCTCCCCCGGCTCACCCTGCCGAGGCCGCTTCGGCTCCTGGGCCCCGGGGCCGGTTGCCATGGAGAGGTAGCCAGCCCCGTCGTGGGCTTCGGCGGGGCCCCCGCCGCGGGAGGCCTGCTGGGCCGGGTGCTGCAGGCGGTAGGCGGGCGGCTCCGTGTGGGAGCGTGTCGGGGGCTGGGTGTGGCGGCGGCGGTGCACCGGGGCGTCCGGGCAGTTTCCCAGGTCCGGGCTCCGCTGGTGACCACCCTCCCGGGCCAGCCTCTCCCTAACGCGGATTCTTCAGAGAACGTGGCCAATAAACACAACACACACACACACACACACACACACACCGTTTATTGACAAGTGCGACTGCTGATGTCATCACGTATAAAGAGACCAGCTCAGCGAAATTTAAATGTCTTTTCTTCTTCAGACAGTTGAAGAGGCAGACTAACTTCCTGCATCTCACCCATATGAGTAGTACAATTCCTGCTTTACACTTCCCTATATGCTTACCAGCATGAATAAGAAAAACAAACAGCTAAATGAGTCTGCCATCTGCCGATGTTAATCATCCCCCGTTACATCAACAGAAAGACAGTCCGAGACAGAATGAGAAGAAGCAGAAACAAACATGTACTGTATGGGGGTGAAGAATGGGCTTCCATTGTCAGTAACACAAAGCTAGTGTTACTCGGGGAATAATGAGTAGTACTAGAACAAGTCAACATCCGTCCTGCTTCTGATCAACATCAAGTCAAAACATTGTTAAAACAGAAGGTGAAAATAGCAATTAATATTCATGACATAATAAGAGTCTAATAAGAACCCATAACTTATTTCATGTCAAATGGATGTCAGGTTTCCTTAAGCCTGTTTAGGAACAAAAATATTTTCACAGGTTTCTAAAAACACTATAGTACGTATACTAATGGTAATACTACTACTAATACTTCTGAAATCAAACAGCAGTATCAGTAGCCCCTGACCCCTGACCCTCGAGGGGCAAACAGCACCAATGGCTTAAGAAACACCACTAGTAGGAATGTGTGTTAGGGCTGGGTCCAGTTAGATGGGAGGATGGTTGGATGATGGACAGCTCAGACACACCCACGCGCCCCAGAATGGGGGTACCTGGAGGGCCAGTTGATAAGGGAGTGGGTGTCGCCTTCTGCGTCCGTCTGGAGGAACCAATCACTGTTCAGTCTCACCCCCGCACTGCACCAATGAACATGCGGCAGGAGGAAGGCATTTGAGTGAGTATGTGGGTGGCTGGGCCACAGTCTAGCCACACACATGCAAGCACACACACACACACACACACACACACACACCAAGGCTGACCAGAATAGCTATGGGTATGGTGAAAGCTGACTCAAAATCCAACGCATATTCCACTTCTCTGGAGACACCATATTCTGCCATTCCAGAGACATATCACTCAAGAACATAATTAATCACCAGCGGAATGTCTGCCACTGAAATGACAATAGCTACGAAAACAATATCTCCCCCATCTAACATTACAGCACAAATGTATTCAGTATTGGCGCTAAATAACAAAAGGCTACTGCTGATGCATGTTCTGTGCTCAACAACGTGAATCAGTGCCCCCAGAGGACAGCCGTCTTCAATGCAGTCCTGTCTACGGACGAGTGAGTCATACAGAGACATGAAGAAGAAGAGACAGAGGGCATTATAGAAATCAAAATCAAACTCCGGAATGCCCAAAGATGGCAGCTGGCAGCACATATCCAGCACCTCCCCCCAAAGACCCAATAATCTGCTTTTTTAAAGTGCAGAACCTCTAACCTATTAAGCCAGTTATGTGGTTGCACTGATGCAAGCACCCAGTTGCGCATACGGAGAAGACGGTTTTGAAATCTTTTTTAGCAGTATTTATCAGATTTTATGTGATTCTATACATGCACATTTTATGTCTGCGTGAAAATTGAAACTGCCCATTCATGTAGATAGGGCCCTGGTCTTGTAGAGGAAATGTACTTCTATAAGCACTCATACCAGCCCTGCGACGACACTAGACAAACGCACGCAACTATCCTACCTAGGACAGGACAGTGATAAACAGCACACGCCCTCCTCCAGACGGGAAGGGAGACAGGAGTGAGAGAGAGGAGAAGGTCTTTCCTTCCGTCTCTCCATGTTTTGATGGGGCCCAGCTGTGCCCTGCTGGACACTGTGCTGAATGTGGAGCTGCACTGAAATACAACACTCTCCCCACAACAAACACTCGCAGGGCGCAGAGACGGGTGTGGTATACTGTAGGCAAGGATATAAAATAAAAAAAAATAATAATAATAAACGATAAAACACCACGCTCATCGCAATGTACAGTAGTTTCTGGATCAAAACATATCTAGCAACATAAAAAATTAAAATTAAAGATTAGATTAGCTCCTGCTAACAACAAGGAGCTAAAATAAGAGCGGAAAGGCTCTTCAGAATGGTGTGACGTAGGTGCATTAATCTTGCTAACTGCTCAGCACCAAGGTAGTTTAGGAGACTACACTGGCCTTGACCAGGCTGTACAGATAGGGAAGATACTAGCGTATACACTATTCCCATTTTTACGGGTGGCCCCCGCCATCCACCGCAGGCAGGGTGGAATGCAGGATAAGACACAGATCCTGGCAGGGGTTTGTTGCCCTGCTCGAGGGGTTGAAGGATGACTGACCTCTTCCAGCTGAAGTGCTAACCTGACATGCCAGATGGATTGTTGTTCACAAGTCCATCTGGGGAGCCGTCCATAGGAACCTTTTGTTTAGGGTGGTTTCTTTCATAAACATCTTGTCACTTGATTGGATAAACCATTTGTCTGTCACCGTAACTTCAACCACTCAAACCAATATGACGTCGTAGGAAACAAAACGTTTGCCACAGTTGGGAGTAGAGCGAAAACATCTTTTTTGTCTAAAAAAGCCTTGGTTCTATTTTCAATGAAGATATAGTCTTCAGTTGAGATATAACTGACGATATAGCATCATCTACGTTAAGCATTTTAGGATCCACCATTGTTATTTTCAAGTTTCCAAGTCGCTTTCTCTGTCGTCACACGACGACGCCGATTTGAAAGTTCAGATGCTACTCAGACTACAGTCGCAATGATCCCTAGCCTTCCCAGACTGATTCTAGCTGTGAAATTAAATGCGAGATCAGGGTGGTCTTGCGAGGCTAACATTGCGAGGAATAACATGTAGTGGGAGGCACTCAGCCCTTTCAAAAAAAAATATTCATGAGGCATTCTTGAGATCTCTACACAGATGTGATGCGCGCACACACACACACACACACACAGCTCCAAAACTAGCTCCGGTCATTTGACCTGGCATGGAAGCCAAGTGCTGCAACAGAGGACAACCTTGGACACATACGAGGAGAGAGAGAGACAGATGAGGGTGAGACAAGTGGCGAGATTGGCATTGAGGCAGCACAGCAGGTTGTCATAGCTACTGCCATCTTTACACGAGGGAACGAAAACGTCAACTGTCATGCATGTAGGGATAGCGACTACAGATACAGAGAACAAAAATGTGGTGGTAAAACGAGTCACAATAAGGGCATAACAGGAAGTGGGAGGACATGGACACACAAACAGACCAAATAGCTTAGAGCAGTGGTCCTCAACCCTAATTCTGGAGGCCCCCTGCCCTGCCCGACTCAAATAAATGGACCTGATAAGGACCCATTCATGTGCGTAGGGTGTGTTGTAGCGGGGAGCCATCTAAACCAGGATCCCCAGCACCAGGGCTCAGAGCCAGGGCACGCGGCCTCACTCACCCATGCTTGGTGAGGATGTTGTAGGCCTGCTGCTCGATGAAGGCGTCCCCGGGCGAGGCCAGGGAGGCGTGCCGGCCCAGCTTGGGAGAGCTGGGCGGCACTCCCGCGGAGCCTGCACAGTCCCTGGCGGGCGCCCTGGCGCTCGGTGGCGTCACGTCCATGTATGAGGAGGAGGAGGAGGAGGAGGAGGGCGGCGGCTCAGTGGGCGGGGTCTTGTCCTGCCGGGCCCGCCGCTGGTTCTCCAGGTTCATCAGACGCTCCCGCTCTGCGAACGACTCCGCCCTGGGGCGGCCCGACTCGGGGTCGGGGTGGGCGTGCACGGGCGCCGTGCGGCCGGCCCTGGGGCTGGTGGAGGCGTTGCCGTAGAGACCCAGGGTGACGTCCCTGCCGTCCTCCCCCAGGGACTCCGCCCTGGCCCGGCGCTCGGGGCGGGCGTAGCGCGGGGTGGCGTCCGGCTCCGGGTCCAGCGAGATGCCGTAGCGCTCTGCCAGCTGCCGGCGCCGCTCCGCCTTGTAGCGGGCGATGCGCTCCGCCTTGGACTCCGGCTCGGGGGCGGAGACGAAGCCGTAGGGGGGCGGCGCCGGCGGCTCGACGCTGACAGAGGTCGGGGGGTCGGCACGGCAACGCGGCCGAGACTGGCGCTCCGGTGGGCTGGGCTGCAGCCCCGGGCTCTCCAGGTCTTCCGACCCATACCGCTGCACCATGACTGGAGCAGACAGACAGACAGACAGACAAAGGGTAAGACGGCAGTATGTACTCTGAGCTACCAGAGCAGGTGGGCTGCATTACCCGACATGTAAAATGATCATCAGGTAGGGATGTCCAGTACCGATTATAGACCGATACCCATGTTTGAAATAACAATTTGGCCGATAGACGATGCCAGCACAGATGTTGGTGAAACATGTTATTTAATTTGTTTGAAAACAAACCACGTGCTGTCTTCCGCCATGCCAGTTACGATCTAATAGGTGGTACTATGATACCACCTATTAGATCGTCTCCAAGTTAGCACTTCGCCAATGCATAATTGACAACAGCTAGACATAGGTGAAAGTCAGATTCACTAATGTCTCTTGTGCAGTCAACCAGGCTCAGATATATGTGCATCCCTACTGTAGGATCATGGTTTACATTGAAATACTCATTACAACATTTCCATGTTATAATAATGACATCAATGATTATCTGGTCATGGAGGATTTGTCTAAACTACTTTCAAAATGATGATGGATGACAGACAGACAGACAGACAGACAGACACACACACACACACATCCAGTGTGTACTGTTGGAGCTGCTCTCACCGTCGCAGGAGTCCGAGGCCCGCGTGTACCGTGGAGAGGAGTCCTCCAGGAGCCTGCTGGCCACCAGGCTGGGCAGCAGGGATGGGTGCACCTCAGCCTCGATGCCCTCCAGACGCCGGGTGATACGCTCCTTCCTGCACATGGGCAGACCAGAGGGGACGCGTTATCATATCACACACCAGTAATGTCATTATTAGACGCACACACATTAATGTCATTATCTCACTAATAATGTCATTATGTCACATTAATAATGTGAGACAATGATTATCACATTAACAATGTCATTATCACATTAATAATGTCATTACCTCAAACGCACATTAACAATGTCATTATCTCACACATGCACTCACTATGGTGGCATTATCACAGTCATCATCACGCACCAATAATGTCATTATCACGCTCACACCTCAACTTAGGCCGGTGTACACACACACACGACGTGTTTTTTGTTCTGTTAGCGATACTTAGATTAGACGCATGTTTGACCGTTGGCGTCTGGCGGTTGTTTCCGCGTCGCCAAGGGTGAGCAACGAGTTCATAAACACGCTTTAGAATAACATCCATCACTTAAAAAAAAAAAAAAAAAGAAAAAAAAAAAAAAAAGAGACCAACTGACTGTATAACC
>JAODUG010018776.1:0-11241 GCA_027564795.1 Aphredoderus sayanus
GTGCCAGCAGTGCACATCATATGTGTGTGTAAGCTGTAGAATTAGGTTTAGCGCCTTCTATCTGCCACAAAGAGCAAAGCTAGTGATTTGGGTCATTTTGACCCAGAAGACACCATAAGGGTTAAGAATGGTTTAGGCTAAGGAGTGTGGTAGGGGTAGGAGTAGAGAGGAGTGTCAGCCACAGTTTCAGCTGGGCACAAATTAGAGTAACCTAATATTGTAA
Organism: Aphredoderus sayanus; assembly: GCA_027564795.1. Lineage (NCBI taxonomy): Eukaryota > Metazoa > Chordata > Actinopteri > Percopsiformes > Aphredoderidae > Aphredoderus > Aphredoderus sayanus. The sequence goes on from JAODUG010018776.1 coordinate 224, forward strand.
CCTAATTCTTTAAGGATTAGGTTACAATAAGACGTCCGTCAACAAATGAAAGTTCTAGATCCATTGCCATGAAAGGTTCAATGTAGTCATTGTATCGGCATCAGGATTACATCTATGATGATGATATATAATGATGCGACAAGTTACAATATGAATAACACAGTGAGTCGGTAAAGCTTTAAACAACGGGCTGTCAATCAAATCGGTCTCCACTGCACGATGGCACTCGCTCCACTCATCAGTCTGACAGATTGGGGGATATTTCTCAGCTACGTGCAGCTGGGTGCAGGAACGCATAGAGGGTGTGGAAGTGAGCATGTTCCTGGACCAGTAGGGCTACGCTCAAATCTGAAGCTAGCGGCCGTTTCCCTTTGGAGGGAACCGGATCCGGAGCGTGTTGCTGAATACGGGAGGGCGAGGTGTCCTCTGGGAAATGCTGCTAGGCCAAAGGAAACACGTGCAACACAGTGTCTGTTGTGCCTGAAAACACAACTAGAGGCCTGGAAAAACAGGCGAGCGAGAGCAGGCTTCAGGCCTCTGGGTTCTCTGAGGAGAATGTGAGCTGTGGAGCTCCGATGTTGTGAGCGGTGTTAACTTGAAACGTGTGGCCAACCGCAAAATCCACTCGCCGTCCTTTTACGGCTTGGATATCGTAACAACTTATGCTGTTTAATGGTGCAGATATTACATATTGAAATGGTTATTAAATTATGAGAAATCCAAACTGGATTTCTCACCATATGATAATATTAGTTTATAGCAATGTAAGTAGTTTTACTGCACCATAGAGTAAAGAACTAGAAATACAACCTCAATTAGTGGTGTATTTTTAGAAATAAAATGCCAAGACTGTCCGCATCTTCTAGTAACACTCAGTAGCTCAGATGACACAAACGATTACAAGCTAGTGAAAAGTAAAACCAAATTAAAAAAAAAATTAAAAAAAAACATTACATTACATGATAGGCTATTATCTTTCCTCTCCTCAAACATTCACTTTATGACTCACGGTGATTTCATTTCATTACGTTTTGTGATGTTTGCTACAGTGAGTTTGCATAAGAAACATTAGCGCTCCTACGCTGCCATGCTACCAAAACAGCTGTAATTCTTGAGACGGTTCTACAGCACAGACTGGGGCAACATCACCGCCTCCCTTGTGCAGCGAACACTGACACTTGATCCCTAATGTGTCCAACTATGACTGGGCTCCATGATAAACGGCCCTAGTGGCTTCATTTCCTGCTCTCAGAGATACGCCACATCCATCTCTGTCATTCTGTCATGCTGATTTTACATGTGTCAGTTAGGTTATGGGCACAGCGTTACATAGCCTAGGTTAGCAGTCTTTGATTCTAGTAGGACTAGTAGTAGTCTTGTATTGCTTTGCTTTGCTGGTTGTCAAACTACTGTAGTTGCTGACTACATAATAATACTATGTCTGCATTTATGCAAGGTTAGTGAAAACTCTTTAGTTTTTCCCACCCAAACTGCCTTAAAAGATCCCCATAGAGGAGGCTGGTGGGTGTTACTGTACCTGGGTGGACAGGCCTGGGTGTTGCAGTCCTGGAGGAGCTGCGGGGGCCGACGAGCGCTCTCACACTGGCTCTGGTCCACTGGCTCTCTGGTCTGCTTGTTCAGGCAGATCACCACCGCCTCCTGCACCCCTGGGAACACAACACACAGTCACCAAGGAGACGCTGAAGTCTGCTATGGCTATCCTTTTATCTTCTCTCTATTCTCTCTTTAAATCTAATAAAGATAAGAAAGTCCTTCATGCTCTTTGATATTAAGCATTTGCATATATTTAGGTTATCTAACATTTTGTTGGAATAGTGACAGTATCATGTTATCAGGGCTAACATAGTCCTGAATGTTGTAAGCTTACAATTGCTGGTGTATGACTGTTCATGTAGTGGCAAATGTACTAAATGCCTGTACAGAGAGCCGGCACGTCACACAACCTTACGTTCCCGCCGGGTGTCTCTTAATCACACATCCCATAACACGGAGCATATTTCTAGCAGGAAACGCAATAATGCAACTTGGATATTAAACACCTTCACCGCGACTGAGATTACACCAGCCACAAGATGGCCGCCTGATGAAGTGGAGTGTATTAATGGTCGGAGCGCGATGTCGTGTCACGGGGGACAATACCAGTGCGTCGGCCGCTTCAAAGGACGTAATGGTGTGACGGTATACAGGCCTCGTGTGTTGGAGTCACCTGATACGGCCCTCTAATCACCACACGCTTGGCTCAACAAATTCAGACATAACAAGCCAAACGCCTATGCGTCAAAGCGAAATTACATACGGACACTTATACAGGCTCACAGACGCAAACACACACACACACACGTGCACATAAACTATGTGGGGGTGTGCGAGCTGGGATGAGGCTCGGGGGAGATTAAAGAGGGCGCTAACTGATGCTGGCGTGATGTTTGGGGAGGCTGTCTCCGCCTGGCACGGTGTTTCGCCCTTTCTGCGGAGAGGGGCGGGCAGTGTGTGATCTCTCTCTATAGGGTTTACATTGGTGTTCCGTCCACTATTGTCTTAAATCATAGAGCTCACGTATACTTCAAAGCCCGTACGGGGACATGGCTTCAGTCAGACGCTGTCGCCATGACACCCACTATTGCTGTGACTTCTCTGGTTTATAGTGGCGGGCAGATGGTCACCCAGGATGAGAGAGAGCAGCTTAAATAAGCAATAAATATCATGTAGTTAGTGTACATGTGTATGTAGTCTATATGGTAGTGATGGTTTAGTCCTACTGGCCCTCCACCTCCCCCTCCACAACCACTCAGCCCCACCCCATCTGCAGTATACCCTTCCACATGGAGCATGAAGGGAGACAAAGGGTTTCCCAGAATGCACACCTGTGCAACACCATGAAAATCGACCCATGGGTGTCCATTGTAGGGGGCGGAGCTTCTTAAGGAGCATTGTCAACAAACGCTCTAAAGCTTCGCTGCCTGCTCCCGTAACGTTGGTCAGTGTGGCACACACAGTGTGTCTAACCCCCCAGGAGCTCCTAATAAAGGCTCACTTCAGTGGTTGGTGTGTGCCCTACCTCCCCCGCAGCTCTCCGAGCACACCGTGAAGCCCTCGTACTCCCAGTCCAGGAGCTCCTCTCTCTGGGAGGGGGACCCCCACTCCCCCTCCCCCTCCCGCCCCCCGGCCTCCTTGCTGGGGCAGGGGCTGTGGTAGCAGGGCCGGGCGGAGGCAGGCCGGTCCCCCTGGCACTCGTCCTGCGGCAGGTCGGCCACGGCCTGGGAGAAGGAGAGCAGCACCTGACAGCTGACAGAGCGCCGCTGGGACCCCACCCCGCAGGTCCTGCTGCAGGTCTGCCAGGGTCCCGGGATGAACCTGGGGTGGAGGTGGTGGGGGGACGGCAGTCAGGAGAGGACAAAACACACTAAGGTCATCGCCGTTGATGCAGAATAACAGTATTGACCCTTTGCGAAGTCGTCAACTCTGTAGCTTTTTGACCCCGTGAGTGAACCCTGCATGCTCTTTCTCCATTTATTAATATAACATACTTATTCTTAATTTACTGTGGAGTGCTATAGAGTGCTCTTTTAGAGTTTAAAAAGTATATTTCGGTTATTATTATATACAGATATATTATAAGTACAGTATGTGGAAACAGAGGAAGAGAATGATAGAAATTATAGCGTGAGGACTTTGTGAAGTTTTAGCAAAAGCTCAATACCCCTTTAAAGTACAGATGTATAGTATATTCAGGTTCATACAGATAGGAACATCTATATACTGGACACAAATGTATGTGCACACATGTACAGTACACCAAGGTACTGTGCTCCTGATCTCTGATCTGATATGGCTTCTGGGGAAAATCACAAGTCCTTTGGCATTTCCCCTACCGCATGCAAGTTCATAAACTGACAGAGTATTTGTGAAATCCAGTCCCTCTGCGGTAAATTGAACAGCTGCGAGGCATTAGAAGCGGCCTCTCTCGGATGAACCGCTTTGATGCGGGTCCTTCCCCGTCTCTAGGAATGGATCAGAGACAGGAAGCGGCCGTAGATCATCGACCCAAGCCTGAGCTTGAAGCCTAGCCGTCACTGTCGACTGTGATAGAGAGGGTCGGCAAACAGGGCTGTCACATCTGAATCATTTTGGGATGTGTGGGAGAGCTACGTGGGGGTAAACACAGTAAGGGTGCAACAAGTGGCAGAAACATAAAGGTCCTTGTGTAGAATATCCTTTATTTCTCAGAGAAACAATAGACTGATGTTTTAAAGCTATTTGTTTCTGTATTTTGAGCCTGTAATCGAACCCACAAACGCTGATTCTCCAGATACTCAACATGTCTAAAGAAGGCCAGGTTTATTTCTCCTTTTATCAGCACAAGGGAGCTTCTAATTGTCTATTAGTGGATTAGTTAACACAATGTGCCATTAAAACACAGGAGTGATGGTTGCTGAAAATAGGCTACTCTGTGCTAAAGATCTGCTGTTTCCTCCTTATATTTTTATGGAATTCATTAAATACAATATACAGCATTGAAAAAAAAAACATTATATGGGCAGAGGTGTTAAGAGATCTTGAAATGTAGGGAAATTAGCTATTAAGTAAGCACTGCAATTTTTTAAAATAGTTTTGTGTTTGCTGAATCTAAGTCGCAGTCTCTTCTAACCTTGAGTCTAAGACTCTTATAACAGTCTACCGCTCAGGGCGGATATACCTCTACACAATCATTACACCCACTAGACTAATAACAGTGTGAGAATACTTCCCTGAGTCATACCTGCAATGGCAGGACACGTCAATGTTTACAGCACCCACTCCAGTCATACTATATTCCTTGGTGGAGATGTCAGACCAAAATACAAGAACCTATTTTGTGTGTGTGTTTAACGGTGCTTTATGAGATGCCTTGATAGGGTTTTGCAATTAAAGCTGGGTCCGCCCTTTACGACTGCTTAAGGAGCCATTTTGTTTTGGGAACGATACAGGGATCGCAAGCAAGAGTAAGACCTTGGAATAGTAACAACAAAATCATGCAAGCGCGCCCATAAATATGTTTCTTTTCATGGTTAGTTAAGACACAGCTGTTGGTTCGTAAAATCTATTTCTAAATCTCATTTTAAGTGCAGGAAGAAGCAACCATTTATTTTTCAATAATCATTACAAAACATGCTTTTGTTCATGTTAATTATGGTTTCCCCAATTTAACTATTTTATTTATTTACGACCGTGAAAGTGAGGAGGAAAAACGTACACATATTATTCTTCAACCGGTTGCTCTGCAGTTGTTAGGGGCAGACTTGGGTCTGGTGTTGGAGTTGCAATAAGTTCGACGGTGGAATTTCCTTCCCTGTCCTCTCACATCCGTAACTTGGCCCCATATGGCAGACAGATATTGTTGTTGGCTGATGACAAACAGCATATCGTACGCATATATTTATGTGCTGTGGGGGGTGGGGAAGGGGGTGGACATGCTTTTTGAACTAGAGCGAAGTCATATGTTTTGGCACTGCACTCTCTATCTTTCTCTATCCTTTTCCAATGTGAGTCAGAGAAAGAGATGTTTGGAACTGGCTAACATGGTAGCTAACGCAAGTCATGCAATGGTTTGGTTATAGTTCAAACATTGTCAATTTTCATAGGACAGGCTTTATTAGTCAAAGGATATCTGGATCATGAACATCTGGAAGGTTGGAGGGTTTATGAGGTAATGCCGGTAGCAAGGGACTGAAAACCTAGTGCTATCCAAAAGTTATGTGTCCTATAGCTACCTCCTCTTTCACCTCAAGTGACCCTATAGTGTATTTAGAGGTGTTCATGACTTAGACCTGACAATGCTGACAAATATATTGAAGGATTCTTGAATATACAGTTCTCAATGCATAATTGAATTGTCAACATTATTCTGCCAGTACTTGACAACCAGCTGACATCCTACACAGGTATGTTAAGATACATATTTTGAGAATGTCAAAATAAGAGGCAGCTACAGATGTGTATTTTGGCTGGAGGTTGATGAAAATGGCTGTTGACACGAACATAACTGTGTTACTGTGAAGGCTTCATAGCAACACATTAGACCTGTCGACCCTAATTTCACCCCCAGGTAAATCATAGCCTTGGAACCGTGAACATTTTTGTTGAAACAGGGCTGACTAGGGCCTGACTTTTGCTTCCTTTCCTTCCTTAGTGGCACTAAATCTGAAAAGTGTATATGTGAGGTTGTAAATTTCTCTTTCGCTTTCCGGGTTGTGAACCGTCTGTGTCTGTGCAGATTCAGTGTAGCCTTACTTTTCCACACACATTACTGCAAAGCCATACCACCTGCGTAGGTTTCTACTGAGCATTAGGGCACACTCATGCCATCTGTCAGACATATCAAATGCAATGACCTGTGTTTAACCTGTAGATGGTGCTGTTCCTACCATCTTTAGCGTTTAAAAATGTTCACTTGTTTTGTAAAGTTTTCCTTCAAACTGTTGTTGGAAATTGTATTCCATTAAGACAGATGCTAATGTTTTTTAGTATAATTTATTTTAATTTAATTTTAATCTCCATAATCTGTGTCTGTGCGTGTGTGTGTGTGTGTGTGTGTGTGTGTGAGCGCGCGTGTGTGTGTGTGTAAGTGCGTGTGTGCGTGTGCGTGTGCGTGTGTGTGTGTCATCATAACCCTGTGTTCACACCGGTAGTGATTTTGTAGCTCATTGTAGCCGTCGCTTTGTGGCCATCGTTTGTGGGTGGGTTTGTGCCGTCGCTGGTGGGTGTGTCTACCCTGTCACTCAAAGAGTGGCCAGGTTTAAACTCATAAACTAACTACTGTAAGTAAAATGTAGCTAAAGCTGTAGTTATGTAAATGCTGTGGATATAATATGGCTGCAATAATTATGTTACTATACAGTAATATAGCTTCCATTAAGATATCTTTCCACTGCCAGTCAATGAATGGTGTTAATAACGTGTCATTAAAATTGCACTTCTCTTTGTTCATCCATGCATCAACAAACCTCACAAGCGATTACTACAACCTCAAAAACCTGCCTTTCCCCACCATCTTTAAATATAAGCACGCAGTTTCTCCTCTGTTTTTGCTCGGCAAAAAGAGGGAGTGGCGTCAGACACCGTGTCACTGACAATTTGAATTAAATTGAACGTTGGTACATTGTCCAGTCACCAAATCGCCGACCGTTAAGTAGCCGGCTGATTTTTTGCTCACATTGGTTCCTCAGACACAGTGACCTGCTCCTCCTCCTCCTCCAGCTCTATTGCCTGCTTGTGCCAGATTGGCTTCGCCTCAACTGGGAGTTTCTCTACAACAGATCAAACAGAAATACAACGTGGTAAGAGGGCTTTGCCACCTTACTAGGAAGTAGAAATCCTGCATTCATTGTAAAACTGTGCTTTTCATTCTTCTATAATACATTAAGTAGTGGAACATTTTAATGTGGCCACATATACTGTACATTTGCCTTTATTCACAAAACAGATGTAGTGTAATTATAGAGAGGTCAGGGGGAAATGAGAAACCCAAGCATTTTACAGTGGCCAGAGAGCATCCTTACCTATGGGCTTGTAGCAGGGCACAGTGACCAGACACTCCTCCTTGATGTGGGGTTTCGTGGTGGGGCTGCAACCGCCGGCGTGGAGCCCCCTGTGGTCGAGGCACAGCACCACCCTGTACCGCAGGCCCTGACCACAGGTCACAGTGCACTGGTGGAGGAAGCATAGATGGCAACAAGCCTATGTGACTTAGAGGTCCAGACTGAATCAATGAAATGGTGTGAAGCCTTTTGTGTATTATGTATCGTTTCATTATATTTTTACACTGCTGTCTAAAGCACAGTGGAGCCGGGGCTTCAGTTCACATCGTATTTTTAAAACATTAGCAAAGCAATCCCCATGAATGATCACTTTCATCAAAAGTCGGTGTTGAACCAAAGCGGAGGGGCATACAGTATGTTGTGTACCTTCAGCCAAGACACATACTGAAGTTCAGAGGGAAGAATGTACAAGGCAAACAGGGAGGTCTCCCTGGGCTTGTTCCCGGCTGACAGACAGGACTAAAAAAAAACAATCCCCATGAGCAAATCGCACAGGCTTGACAATTAGCAATGCGGCTGCCACCGTGCTGTGTATGAAAAGGAACACGCCACATTGGCCCATCGGCATACAGCTCTCCTGTGAGATGGGGGGGTGAGCTAGCAGACCCGAGGTTAGCTAGCTATAACCCGTGTGTGTGTGTGTGTGTCTCACAGGGAGACGTGAACTGCACGTGCACTGTTGACTTTGGGCTCTTTAATTAGGGCTGTGTGTGTTTTGGAAGGTGTCTCTAGGCAGGACAAGAGGGGAGGAAGGTGGGGGAAGGGGTTGAGGGACCCACAGAGAGAGGTGAGCGCTGCTACTGGAACCCGGCATGGGAAGGGGGTCTGCTTTAGCATGCAGTTACAAGTGTTTCAGTTACACAGAACACCACTTGAGGTCTGAAGAGCCCGCAGAACCATAGGTCAAACAGTGTTTGGGTTTCACACCGAGAGGATTAATCATGCGCTGCTCCAGATCTGAGGGTTAATTAGGGGCAACTGTCAAACGTGACAGGTGGTAACAGCTCCAGAAGAGAGAACATCCAGCTTGTTGGGCACATACATTTTTAGGATATTTTCAGGTAGATTTTGCTACCTCATGTTTAAAAGGATCGTTATACATTCTTTCAACATTCAAACAAATAATGATGTTTCCAGACAATCATAACACTGCATAGCACAATGATGGCTTGGTAAGTGAGAAACATAGCACCCTGTTGAAGCTTCTCACTAGGCTTTGTAATGCAGTTCAATGGGTAATCCATTAATCCTTCAAAAACCACGCTAAATCCCCTTTTAGGAAACGGGAAACTCACAGGTTTTGGCAGAAATCTGTGAGAAGCCTTGGCAATGTGTGCCTAATATGGGGTGGAAAAGATTCTTGAGGAGGCATCCTATGGCACTGAAGGAAGAGGAGGTTTTTTTTTGTTTTGATCGATTTCACATATTAACGATCTTTCTCTGGGGCAACTGACTCCACCTTTAAGTGACACCGAGGCTCAGCTAACAGCCATTAAGCTGGGTACCTACCGGGGACCAGTCCTGTGCCAGCCAGGTGGGGCAGTCGAAGGCGTTGCAGGGCTGCGTGACGGCCACCCGGGGGGTGTACAGGCACTTCCACTCCTCCGTGGCGGTGATGGTGCCCTGCATGTCCTCCTCCACGCAGGACACCGAGCGGCTCTGGAACCCCCCGCCGCAAGAGGCGGAGCAGGCCGTCCAGGGGCCGTTCTCCCATCTGACGGGGCGCGGAGGTCAAAGGTCAACGCACTGTACTGTACGTCGTGTCTGTGTCAATGAGGCGTGTAGGTGTGAGGTGTATACCGAGGCAGGGGGTGATAGAGGTCGTACGGCATGATCTGCTTGTAGCCATCGCTGGAGATCAAACACAATAAACACAGGTTCAAGGCGTATACCTGAGCAGGGGTTGTGGCAAAGCATGGCCATGCACTATAGCCAGCTGACTGCTAGCAAGCAGAGGGGGAGCGTGAGTTTGGATGCGGGGTCTGGCCTGCGACCTGGCGAGGCAGGGGTCCATGTTGCATTCCCGGAGCTTGGGTTTGGGCTTGACGTTCTCGGGGTAGTAGTGGCAGTACTGGTCCGCCACCGCCCGACCGCTGCGCATGTCAAAACACTCCGCTGAGGTTAGCTGATAGCCTGCAGCCAATGAGATGTCAGGGTTAGAGCAAAAGCTACAGACATAACACAAATGTTGTAGTAAAAACAACTGTAAAGCCTGAAGACTGGACACATTGCTGACTGCTGTCTATGACTAAACTACTGTAACTAAAACACTATTCCACCCACTATGGATGGGCAGTAAGACTTAGAATATTAAGAATTACAATATAGATGACGATATAGAAATAGTACTATTCAACACTATCCATTCAACTACTGTTTGGCCAAAGGTCACATACAGCAGAAACCTCTTTGTCAAACTAGGCTAAAGAAAATCCAGCTTCACTACTCTCTATAAGGAGTGGTTCCATCCACTCTTTTTCCTGTCTACAGATGCTCACATTGCTGCGCCTATGTAAATGAATGGGTCACCAACTATTGTCAATATCGCAAACCTGAAATCATTCTTATCATGTGAAGGAATTATACTGGTATATCATTGATGATACAAAAAGGCTACACATGTGTTTACATCCAGACAAACTGTACGATCATACCTCCACCACAGCTCACAGAGCAAGGGAAGAAATCGGTCTCAGTCCAGCGGTGAATGATGGGCTGGTAGTAGATGAACTGGACCACACTGTCTACTCCACTGATATAATGCACCTACAGAACCCAGGGCACAAGGCAAGTACTGACAAGGACATAATGACATGATGGCCGCATTCCCATTGTGACCACTGTGTATACTGTATATTTGAACAAATATACCAATGTTAAAGTAATATTTGATATGTTTACCAAATAGCCCCCATAGAAAATTTTGGTTAAATGTAAAGGGGTTACAAACATTATTAAGATAAGATTTGATCAACTTTGCTCAATGCACAATGCTACAATACATACTATTGTATGATGCATAATTTGTAATACTGATGACAGGAGTGGATACTTATACTAATAGGAGGAGTCTGTGCAGAGATAATATTCCAAATTGGTTGCTTTTCAATAACAATTATGTCAAGACTATCTTTTCTGGACTATACTGCAAGTCACACTTTGTTAAGTTGTGTGGCCGGTCCCACAACTAATATTCCGAAGCAACTTGTATGTCATGTTATTCTAACTACTGCAACTAAGGACAAGAAATGGCACCTTGTAAAATGTGCTACTGTACCACCAGACAATTCTATACTTATAGACCAAAGCGACTTACTATTTGTTTCCTCTTAACAATATTTTGTGCAACTTACAGTATAGACGAAAATGTGGTATGATGAAATCATTTAACAAATTAGTTTCCCTCCTGACTCAATCCAT
>JAODUG010018787.1:9722-22160 GCA_027564795.1 Aphredoderus sayanus
GAACAGGCTGGCTATATGGCACACTGCAGGTTAGCTATGCCATAGAACAGGCTGGCTATATGGCACACTGCAGGTTAGCTATGCCATAGAACAGGCTGGCTATATGGCACACTGCAGGTTAACTATGACATACTGCAGGTTAACTATACTGTAGCATACAGCAGGCTAGCTATATGGCACACTGCAGGTCTGCACATCCTACCAAACTGATACTTTGTGGAAACACCTTCTGCACTTAATAGAGAGCATGTATGTGAATATGTCTATTAACTATGCACACTTGTATCCTACTTTGGGATAACTAAAACATTTTAATCGGGATTCAATCAGAATCACGTTCATTAATGGCAGGTGTATGCAATTTACCTACAGGCACCTGCTGAATGGGAGTGATTAATATTGAACACAGCTAGAGACCATGGGGTCTCTAGCTCTAGCTCTCTAGCTCTGATTGATTGAGTCTGCACACCCTTTGATAATGGTATCAAAGGGTGTGCAGACTCAATCAATCAGGGTGATCTTTTATTTAATTAAAATGTTCCTAATAATTAACTACAATAGGTTTTCGGTTTGTTTGAAGGTCCCATGCAGGATATACGTTTGTTATTTCTGTCTATACATTTTAAAAACCTACAGTTTGATAAGTGTGTGTAGACATGTGATACTCACTGTCTTTGACAGCAATGACTGTTAATGTAGTGTATGACCTCTACACCCTCACACAGTGTACCTGTGAAGCCACTAAGCCGGTACCACAGGCCACATCCAGCACCACCGCAGCAGCACGGTCGCCAGCAAAGTGCCTGGAGAGGCTCTGTGCCGCCAGGCGCGGTGCACGGTAGTCCAGAATAGCCACATCCTATTGACACCAACAGGGATGTTTACCAATATGAAACATTTTCATTAAGTAAACAAATACAAGGTAATCCTAGCTTTACATTTGCCCTATATGATGACATTATCATTTACAGACTCTAGGGGGAGCTAGCACACTTAGAAATAGAAACACTATCCCTATAATGATTCTGCATGAGGTGGCCATGTGATCAGGATGTGAACACATGTTCAGAGGTCCTGCCTTCTCTATCTGAAAGCATTGTATGTCAGGATGTCAAGCAACAATCAAATGTTATATTGTACACACCAAAGCTTGACAAAGATGTAATGTCGTGCACTGAATTTTTTTATCCGTGGTGGTGATATTATGATGTTATTACTTAAATTTGTTATATGATCATATTTCAGCCAAAATAAACAACTATCTTTGTGATTTGATAAACAATAGGCAAAAACTAAAAAGCATGGTATAATACATATTTAATCACTTTTTTTGTTACTTTAAGGGTAAAGTAACTGTAGTAACATAATAGAAGTAGAAATAGAATAGAAATAGTTCTCTACGACTGTGATTTGTTAACCTGACACCCAAGGTAGTTGTTTTACACACCCATAGTAACTTCTCTTCTGCTCCATATTTCAAAGCCTGACCAGCAGTAGTCTACTACAGCACTAAGCTTAGCCTGTATCTTTTTAATCTCGGGTTGGTAAAACATTCGTTTTCGCCAACTTTAAACTTGAGGTCAATTCCACTGATTGATGTAGCCTAACATTTATGTGTCATGCTTGTGTGTAGTCTTGTTCCAGGTGCGGCTCAATCCCTGAATTATTTAATTATTTATTAGGCAACCCTCAATATTTAATGGGGGACCCCCAGACACCCTTCTTTAATAATGTGTCCCCCCAAATGTTGAAGTCAGAGTTACTCCCTTGCATTCAACAATCATTGTGGACTAAGTTACTCTTGTACTTGTATTGACAAAAAGCATGATCTACATTTCCTAAAATTAGCCACCTAATTGTGTAAAGCCAGTTTACATGATTTAATTGTATGTTTATTTGTGTTCTTTCTTTGCTAGAGGATAATCATAAATAGGCCACCCTACTTGCATTAGGGGCTGAGACATAAACGAGCCAAGTCATTAATGACTATACATTTCTTTCAGTCTCACCCACCACGTTAAATAACCCTACGGTAGTCTCGCAGAGCCAGCCGCATCACGTGTTAAGCACAGAGAATGTTGTAGTGCTAACGGCCAGGTGAGGCAGTCTGACATACGTTTGCTTCAACATAACACTATACAACAAAATAAAATAAAATAGTGTGTTGGAGTGTAGCCTACTGTGGTAGAATATAAACTAATGAAGTTATTGGGCATCTCACCTGATTGTAGGTTTCAGCCCACGTGTTGTAAAAATCAACCTTATCTTCGGGAGCGGTGCCCCGGTGGCACGATAATATCACGTCTTTCACATTCTCAAACGTCCTTGTTGCAGCTGACATGTTTCTCAGTCACCTGTGCAATCACTACATTAGAGTTTTCAGACGAGGGCAAAGCACACTATAAACAGACAATAGTAGGCGAGTATCTTTTTTTTCTTGATTAAAAATACTAACCTGGTTGACCACAATTACACGAGTCACAACTACAGTATGCATATAACGTGCATTTAGGGTTGAAATAATCACCTCACAGTTTGTACATAATCTGTCTACTTTGCATACTGTAGATATAGGCATGTAAAGTACAAACTACATTTCCGGTAACACTTTAAACCATTTATTTTTTTTTACAGTTGACGTCCATTGTTAGCCTCGCGATACTATCCGGATCTCGCGAGCTTCAATTGAATTTCGCCGCGAGAGTCTGAAAGGCTAGATCATTGCGACTGTAGTCGTCTAAGTAGCATCTAAACTTTCAAATGAGCGTCGTCGTTATAGCTACAGGTGTGGTGTAGGTGTGACGACAGACAAAGCGACTTGGAAACTTTAAAATAACAATTAACAGTTAACGTAGATGATGCTATATCGTTAGTTATATCTAAACTGAAGGCTACGTTATATCTTCATTAAAAATAGAACAACAGCATTGAAGGCCTTTTTAGACGGAAAATATGTTTTCGCTCTACTCCCAACTGGTTGCGTGCAAAAGTTTAATTTCATACGACGTCATATGGTTCGTTGGTCTGAGTGGTGGAAGTTACGACAGGTTTTACCAATCAACTGACAAGATGTTTATGAAAGAAACCGCCCTAAACAAACAGAACATGGCATGTCAGGTTAGTACATTGTAGTCACACAATTAAAGGCTAAAATACACAAGCCACTAAGAGTGGCAGTAACACTCACAATCACTAGCGTACCTCAACACATACATTGTGTAAGTGTGTATTAATCCCCATCCCCAATAAATTCTAGGCTATCCTTTTTGTTTCAAGATGGTTTTATTACTACCTTTTATTTTGAAATCAAATAAGGTCGGTCAAGAATAATAAAAATAGAAAAAACAGCAACGTAACCGTATGAGAAAATTATAATGAGGTTTACAACGTAGTGTTCCTAAAGAAACCACCAGTGAGGAAAACACATGTATATAATCAATTACAATATCAGCCGGCCAATATCATCAAATTCCACAATAGTTAGTGCGCAAGCGCAGTGTTATACCGCTGTTGCTATTCCCGTTCCCACCTATAGGGCGACTTGGATTCACAACAACAGCTTCTGGAAATCATTGAACAAGCAAGCGTCCTTGCTAGGCTAACATATTAGCTCATTTATTTATCTCTTTATCGTCGAATTATCTTAACATTGTACGGAATAATGCGTTACGTAACCGCTTAGGCTTTTAATATAATTGTAATGCGTAATGGAGATTTCTGAAACGTTTCGCTGTTCCTGCGACTTTCTCTGCTCTGTTTTCGTGGCATAACAAACAGTACTTAGTGTACTGTAGAAGCGCACCAGTAACGTAGCTAATACTAGCTGGCCTTGCAGCAACACCAGCAGGATTTGCTGTGATTGAAATTGTTATATTTATTCCCAGGAAAATACAGGTAACGTTACGTGATCAGCAGATTTACTTGAACTAATAATAATAATTTTTATTACGATTTCAAATGGAAACGTACTAGTACTTGTGGTAAATAATATGTCAGAAATTGGTTGTTCAAAGTTGAATATTATGAAAGATGATGGAGCTGTCATTTAAATGCAGCGGTCTTTGGGATTCATTCACAGGCTTGTTTACACGCCAAGGCTCAAGATGTCGATTTTAGGATTAAAGAAGAAACAGCCAAAGACTTTCAAAGTCAAAGTCATCACCATGGATGCTGAAATGGAATTTAGCTGTGAGGTAAGGCTCAGCTTTATATAGGCGCTGCTGTTTCGTCATTGTTATTGTTTATTGGGCTTAAGATCCACCTTGGTACCTGTGCCACAGACTACCTCAAGACTCCCATTATGGCAATTCTGTATCTTCAGACTATATAAAAACAAAATATATTTGTGCTCTGTTAGGATCAACTCTTTTTTATTTATATATATATATTTATTTTTTTAATTTTATTTATGCCATTGCTTTTTTGTTGTGACTATTGAGGATTTGGGAAGTTATCCAGAGATATAAATGCTAATCAGTGAAGCTTCAGTATGCAAATGAAATGGGATTGCATATAACTTGACTTAGCCTAAATGACTGATGGAATGAACAGAAGAGAATCTCATTATCTCTGTCCTATTCTTTGTCTCAGGTGAAGTGGAAAGGGAAAGACCTGTTTGATTTGGTGTGTCGCACTGTTGGTTTGAGGGAAACGTGGTTCTTTGGGCTGCGGTACACAGTAAAGGACACCTACGCCTGGCTGAAACCTGAGAAACGGGTGAGCTATAGCAATAGTTGTTGGGAGGTGCATATATAATTTTTTTTCTTAATGTTGTTTTGACTGAATGATGTGAGTTCATGCAAGACCAGAATACATGCGTGGCTTTGGTTATATCAGCGCACACACATAAAGATTTGTATATCCCACTAACTACCCTGCTCTAATGCTAGTGTGCAATTTGTTAAATAAACTAAAGTTTTTATACTGTATCAGCCACACTGGCAGAATTGACCAAAGAGGAAATTTTGGTATTTTATTCCTCTGGATCAGTGTATTGTCTACTATAATTGATTTCACGAACATTGATAAGGATAATATACTGACTTGTTGTTTCTTTCTATAAGGTTCTGGATCAGGAGGTTCCAAAGGACTCTCCCATAACATTTAATTTCCTGGCAAAATTCTTTCCAGAGAAAGTAGAAGAAGAGTTGGTTCAGGAAATTACTCAGCACCTGTTCTTCCTTCAGGTAATACTAGTTTTTAGTTGGGTTTCTATAATTGGACTTTCCACACTTTTCCAGCACATAAAAATCAATGAATATCTATCCCTGTAATTGACACCATGACACTATTTCATAGGTTAAAAAACAGATATTGGATGAAGAGATCTTCTGTTCACCTGAAGCGTCAGTTCTGCTGGCATCATATGCTGTCCAAGCCAAGGTAGCATGGTCCCATGACATCATTGACCACAATAATCTGCTGTGTGCATTATTTGAGCTTTTTACATTTCTTAATGATAATGCTGTCTTAGTCAAACCTGCATTTCTCTAAATGTCTCTCCCCTGTCTGTTTGTCTCTCTATTTCTTTCTCTCTTTTTCCATGCACTTGTCAACATAGTATGGGGACTATGACCCGAACTTCCACAAGCCTGGGTTCTTGGCTCAAGATGAACTCCTTCCAAAAAGAGTTAAGAATAAAGTTAAAAATTGCTTGAAATGAATTATAGAGTTGGTTGTGTCCTAGTGTTGTATGGTGAGATGTTCGAGGCCTCCCTGCCTTTTATCAGATTCAGAAACACTTTACAAATATGTTTTAGAGAAACAATGTAACTCAATATAACATAAACAAGGGGTAGTTTCTGGTTCACCATTTAGTGCCAGCGTGTGGATTGTTGTTGAGGTAGGAAACTTTAGAGGAGAGGGTTTAACAAAAGTGCAGTATCAGTATAAAGAGGATTTCCACTTTTATACTCCACTTAATATACATACATACACACACAGTTTGAGCAGATCTCCCCTTTACACTGGGTCTGTATAACAGGTCCTGATGCAGTATCAGATGACTGCTGACATGTGGGAGGAGAAGATAACTGCTTGGTATGCTGAGCACAGAGGCATCGCCAGGTGAGCCCGGCCCATTCTGTTGGACACAGAACAGATTGCTGTGACCTTCACCAGGCTTCCATGGCATGCATCAGTTGTAGTCCAAGCAGGCCTGACATGGGCATTTGTTTGGGTCTGCGCTCAATAGGAATTGTGTTCCTCCAAGGTTCTCTGGCTCATTGTGACTATGTTACGTCCTGCAGGGACGAGGCTGAGATGGACTACCTTAAAATTGCCCAAGACCTTGAGATGTATGGCGTCAGTTACTTTGCCATTACTGTGAGTCAACATGATGTAGGCTTTGATGCTATTTTCACTGTTTCCTAGGTGTCTCATAATAGGATTGATTAGTTGGACGTCATTACTGATATAAACAACATGTCATTTAACCTGAGGTAAAGCCATGTATTTTGATAGGCATCACATCGTGAGGTACTTGTACCAATATGCATCATAGGAAGTATAAGTACCTCACGATATGATGCGTATCATGATACATGGCTCACAATACATATCACAATACATTGCAATACACTTCATTTACAGAAGATTTTTAAAATGAAAACACAACTTTCTGTGTACCACCTGCATAGTCTAATATGTACATCATATACTCAGCAGTGAGTCAAACTATTAAATTAAACATTTCACTGAACTGAAATATAGAAGCCATAATGTGCAATTTAACCCTCGTAATGTCCTCCGGGTCATAATGACCCAAATCACTAGCTCGTTGTGGCAGATAGGAGGCGCTAAACCTAATTGTACAGCTTACACAGACATATGATGTGTACTGCTGGCACAACAAGGATTGTGTTTGACACCCGAGGACAACAGGAGGGTTAAAAGACACACAAAATCACACAAATACATAAAGAAATAAATACACTCAGCAATGACAATTGAAAAACACAAAAATCATACATAATCAGATGGCGTCGCCATGTGGCCAAATATGAGATTTTTGGAGTACATTACGAGGGTTAAGTTAAGAAAAAAAAAATAAAATAAAAAAATATATATATATATATATATATTATTATTAAATCTCTTTAAAACCCTTGAATTGATTATTCACTTATATCCAGAATTTTGTATTTTTGTTTGTGGTCTTGTTCTAGATACTTTCCTCACGCTGTTTTAAAAAAAAAAAAAGAATTATGTACTGAAACAAATCGTAGAAAATATCGTGATGCTCAGATGTATTGATTTATTTTTGCACATCCATACTGTATATTCCCAAATGAGAGTACACAACATTGTACTTACATCTGAGCTAAAATAAAGTGAATCCTTGCTTTGAGCTTCAGGTCCCTTATCCATCCAAAGGAGTTGTAGTTGTATTGATTTCTGTTGCTGTTTTGTTCACCCTGACAGCAAAACAAGCGAGACACTGACCTGTTACTGGGAGTTGATGCTCAAGGTCTTCACATCTACAGCCCCAACAGCAAGCTGAACCCCAACAAGTCCTTTCCCTGGAGTGGTATCCGCAACATTTCTTACAGTGAGAAGGAGGTGAATGAAGACATTAAACTTCTCTCTGGTTGTTTTCTGGTGTCAGTTTACTCACATTCAGCCTCATAGCCAATGCTGTTGAAGTGTTTTTCTGTAAGGTTCATGCACATTAGCTGTGGTGGGGGTTGAATGTGCACTATGAAGGGCCTGCATCTAACAAGGACACCCTAACTCATAAGCTGAAGATTTATTAAATTCAAACATAAAAATAAAATATTTGTTAAATCATAAGCATTTCCAGGTGGTTTGCATCCTTGCAATTCAGTTTTTTATTCAATTATACTTTATCTAAGCACATCTAAGCATTTGCGGGGAATCTTAAGAACAGAGTAAAACTATCCTCCCTGTTGCAGTTCACAATAAAACCCCTGGACAAGAAAAAAGACGTCTTCAAATTCTACTCATCCCAACTCCGGGTCAACAAGCTGGTAGGATGTTTTTTTTTTTTTATGTTTGTTGTACGCTGTTTAAAGATGCAATCTAACATTAATCCAAAATTTGAGACACTGTCTAGAGACCTATAGAACATTTAGCAAGGGATGCATCAACTACATGGACCAGTGATATCTGCATGTGGCATCATATGAGCATACACTAGATACTTTTCACAATTTTGTAGTTCTCGCACTCAAATGTAGACAAAGGGTTGAAATTGTTGGTGACATCATAATCAATGTGTATGTTGGCATGCAGTGTACAGTACTACTATCGAGGTATTTCAAAATATAAGATTGCGGCCTTATTGGATAACTGCTCTCTGAAACACCTGCTAGATCCTGCAGCTGTGCATCGGTAACCATGACCTGTTCATGAGGAGGAGGAAGGTGGACTCCATTGAGGTGCAGCAAATGAAGGCTCAGGCCAAAGAAGAGAAGGCTCGCAAGAAGGTCATCCTCTAATCTGTCCCTGTGTAGTCATACACACCAGTTAACACATTAGAGATAAAAAGAAACTGCTAAACTTAAGCTAGTCAACGTTTTTTGTGTTCCCTTGTACAGAGCCAGTGTAGTAACACCGGATTATTATTTCAGTGCGCACACAGAACTAGGAGCTAGTAGACCGTGACAGAATTTGACTAAAAGTGTATTGGCTTACAATCGCTGGCTCCATCTTTTAAACGTGAAGTGATCTCAGTGACCAGTGTACAGTGGGCACAGACTGATGACCCTTCTTGTACCTTGTGTAATTCATTACAGTACTATGCTGTTTTCTAGTGAATGTAGCACCTACGCCACAAATGATAAAACAGTAAGGGAATTGCAAATTAATTGAATCTTGTCTTAGAATGTTTGAGAGTATGAGGTTGCAGCTTTAAACTAAACAGGGAAGGATAGTGGTTAGGGTGGTTGACTCCCACCCAGAAGGTTGTAGGTCCAATCCCAAGCAAGTCTGGCCTAGCTGTACAGTAAGCATCCCTGAGCAAGATCCGTGAGCCCTACCTGCTCCTTAACACTGTTGTACTCATTGTAAGTGGCTTGGTTAGAGTGTTTGAAGTTGTATGACAGGGCTGTGGTCCTGCTTCCCCACCCTGCAGGTGGAGCGGCAGATCTTGGCGCGGGAGAAGCAGATGAGGGAGGAGGCAGAGCGAGCCAAGGAGGAGATGGAGCGGAGGCTGTTCCAGCTGCAGGACGAGGCGCGGCTGGCCAACGAGGCGCTGGTAAGGCTCCATGTGACAGTATGTGACGGCTTGTGCCTGCGATTATATTGCAGTTTTAAAGCCGTCTGCGCTGATCACCCTAGCAACGCATGTGTCATGCGTTGCTAGGGTTTTGCTGCCAATGCGTTAGCCAGGCCCACAACGTTAGCCAGGCCCTGCTGCAGCAGAGCTTTAGTCTGCTAGCAGCACAGCGTTAGCCAGGCCCTGCTGCAGCAGAGCACTAGCCTGCTAGCAGCACAGCATTAGCCAGGCCCTGCTGCAGCAGAGCTTTAGCCTGCTAGCAGCACAGCGTTAGCCAGGCCCTGCTGCAGCAGAGCACTAGCCTGCTAGCAGCACAACGTTAGCCAGGCCCTGCCGCAGCAGAGCATTAGCCTGCTAGCAGCACAACGTTAGCCAGGCCCTGCCGCAGCAGAGCATTAGCCTGCTAGCAGCACAACGTTAGCCAGGCCCTGCCGCAGCCGAGCATTAGCCTGCTAGCAGCACAACGTTAGCCAGGCCTTGCCGCAGCAGAGCATTAGCCTGCTAGCAGCACAACATTAGCCAGGCCCTGCTAGCAGCTGACTGCAGCGCTGCCCCCTAGCTGCGGTCCGAGGAGACGGCAGACCTGCTTGCGGAGAAGGCCCAGATAGCGGAGGAAGAGGCCAAGCTGCTGGCCCACAAGGCTGCCGAGGCGGAGCAGGAGAGGCAGAGGCTGGAGGTGACGGCCATGAAGACCAAGGAGGAGAAGAGGCTGATGGAGCAGAAGATGAGGGAGGCGGAGCAGCTGGCTGTCAAGCTGGTGGAGCAGTCGGAGAGGAGGTGTGTCACAGCGGTCAGGGTCTTGTCACAGCGCCACCACGTGGCATATCACAGTACTGCTTATGATGTGGGAACTTCTGTCAAGCCTTTGGCCCTGTAGCTTCCTTGCGTGGATACGTCCTCCCTCTGCTGTGAGGTGTGGATTAACACGTGTTCATGTGTGTGCTTTAGGTGCTGGCCTGGCAAACTAACAGCCATTTGACCTTCAACATTCTTTCAACTCAGCTGCCAAACTGATTGCCTGGCTATTTCTACTGGTAGAATGTCTTTAATGTCTTTAACAACTACAACTAGATTCTGCAAACTGGAGTACCTTGTACTACAAGTAGAGACAACATCCAGCCTTGTTGTTGTCCAGAGAGTTGTACTGTATGTTGCTCAGAAACACACCTGATGAATGTGCGGACAATGCATTATGGCTTGATACATAGTAGAGGGTTTAATAGAAGTTCAGTTCCACATGAATGTCCACCCAAACTGAATACATTTAAAAACTATCTAAACAAATTAAATGAGAGAGATTCTCATTGCCTCTCATATAGCTAATTTCTCTTGAATTTTGAATATTATATTAATTCCATCCCATTAAAATGGTATTAAATTTATTAGTATAGCATATTTCATACAAGAATTGCAGCTCAAAGAGCTTTACAGTTAATGTATGGCATGCACATACGTGCTTCCCAATGAAAACTGAAAAATAATATAATAAAAATTCTGAATAAATCTCTTGTGACTTCAGAACAATAGATGCATATACAGTATGTGCCCTTATGTAGATGTGTATGATCAGAGCGCCTCCTCAGAGAACTCTCACATAATACACCTATCTTTTCCATGTGGTTTTGGACCCCCCAAAGTATGAGTTGTTGGTAACCTACTACTACTACTTTACTTTAAGTTCCACTGCTGCTGTTCCAGGTCGAAGGAGGCAGACCACCTGAAGCAGGACCTGACTGAAGCCAAGGATGCCGAGCGAAGAGCTAAACAGAAACTTCTGGAGATCACCAAAACCACTTACCCAGTATGCACCATTGCACCACTGTCAATGCTCATTGCATTCGGGGGGGTCTTTCACCACAGCTGAGGACAATAAGGGTTGGAAAACAGAAGTGCTTATTGACTGATTTGTCCAGTTACAATTAATATTACTACGAGGAGTTTTCCACTATTCAACAATCTATGTATGGGAGTAAGAAAATGACATGATTGATAATAATACTTGCCACTGGCTCATATTCTCTATGAAAGCTAACCCATGGCACAGAGACAAAACAGTTATCGCAAAGAAAATCTATTATTTGCTATAAACCTTGTAGAACAGCTGATGTTCTGATGAAGTAATGTACATGGCTCTACTCTTCTCACCAACACACATCAACGTATGTGTTGATGGACCCTGGAGAGGGGAGGGAACTGTTTGTGGTGATGTTTCTGCAAAGCTACCAGGGTAGGGCAGCTCATTAGATGAGTAAAATCAATTTATTATCAGGTAATGTTTCTTTTCTTTATCAAATTCTTTTTAGAATTGTTGCAAACCATAAGAGCAGACAGACGTAAAAGTATGTGTGTATACAAAAAGAATCCATGTGTTTGCCTAACACCTCCTCCTCTTGAACTCCAGCTGATAGCAGCCTACTCCAGCCCTCCTCCCCCGCCTCCCCCCCCTGAGCCGGCCGATGTCTCCTATGATTCGGCGTCCATGCGCCTGGACTTCAAGGACTCAGACATGAAAAGGCTGTCGATGGAGATAGAGAAGGAGAGGTGCGCTGCAAGCCAGAATCCCCCCTCCCCCCAGCATTTGAACCGCTGATGGCACCTAGCTTATACATTCTATGAATTCATGAATACATGGATAGAATTTCATATGAAGGACCTTTGATTCATTCAGGGAGAAAATGCTAAGGGGCGTGTGCTCCAAGTGACTTAGAGGTGTTTCATGGAGCCTTATTATGCTTCTGTGTGTGTACATTACACTGGATGGTGGTCAAATGGGAGCTTTTCAAATTGAAGATGTAGATGATTATATACACTTAAACCTCAGTAAACTTTCTTTCATACCAACATTTCCCCCTGTCTCATAAACCTATGAGACAGAGGGATATGTTGATACCTCCTATGATATGTTGATACCTCCTGCCAGGATGGAGTACATGGAGAAGAGCAAGAACCTGCAGGACCAGCTGAAGGAGCTGAAGTGTGAGATCGAGTCCCTGAAGCTGGAGGAGCAGCAGGCTAGCCTGTACGGGCTGCGCCGCGAGGCGCGTGGGCCCGCCCTCGAGAGCATGTACCTTCCCCACAGCAACGTGAGTGACTTCTAGCACTGCACACCACAGGTATGATGCATACAGTGCCTTGCTAAAGTATTCGGCCCCCTTGAACTGTTTGACCTTTTGCCACATTTCAGGCTTCAAACATAAAGA